>JAYESA010000003.1:167778299-168048981 GCA_036927795.1 Iris macrosiphon
TAGAGTATGTTGAGCTGTGAGCTTCTGACATCAGCTCCCCACGAAGTTCTCCATTTGGAACATAAAGACGTTCTCCACATCTTAGAGTCCCATCTTCGTGTATACGACATCCGGTCTAGATTCCAGCTTCTGTTCTTTGTCGTAGCCTCTGAAATCTTGCATCTGTTGGTAGTGTAGCTTTGATTCTTTCGACCAATGTTGATTGTAGCTGGTAGTTTGACAATTGGTCGTCAATTCTTGGCATAATGACTTTTATTCCCAACTTTTCTAGATCTCTCAATAGACCTGGTTGGATGATCATAAAGAATGCCGAGGGTCTTCTGCTTAGTGCATCAGCTACTACATTTGCCTTCCCAGGATGGTACTGCAGATCAATCTCGAAATCCGTCATTACTTCGAGCCATCGTCTTTGTCTCAGATTTAAGTCCTTCTGGGTATAGACATATTCCAGGCTCTTGTGATCGGTGAATATCTCCACTCGTTCGCCGTATAGATGATGTCTCCATAGCTTCAGGGCGAAGATGACTGTGGCAAGCTCCAAGTCGTGAGTGGGGTAATTCTTCTCATGAGTCCTCAGTTGTCTTGAGGCATAAGCTACAACCTTCCCATGTTGCATTAAGACATAACCCAATCCTTTTCCGGATGCATCGCTATAGATTACGAAACCTCCGGATCCAGATGGTATGGTCAAAATGGGGCAGTAGTCAGACGCTTTTTTAACTCATCGAAAGCTGTCTGGCATTCCTCAGACCAGATGAACTCCTGATCCTTGCGGGTAAGACGGGTAATTGGATCCGCGATTCTTGTAAAGTTTTCTACGAACCTCCGGTAATATTCGACGAGTCCTAGAAAGCTTCTCACCTCTGAAACGTTGGTTGGGGTTGGCCATGTCTCCACAGATGAGATCTTTAATGGGTCTACCGAGATGCCTTCTCCTGTGATCACATGCCCAAGGAAAGCGACACGATCAAGGAAGAATTCACACTTGCTTAGTTTAGCATAAAGGCTCTCACGTCTCAGCGTCTCTAGCACTAGTCTTAAGTGCTCTTCGTGCTCCTCGTGGCTTTTTGAATACACCAAGATATCGTCGATGAAGACTACCACGAACTGGTCCAGATATTGGTGGAAGACTCTGTTCATCAGGTTCATGAATACGGCTGGTGCATTAGTCAGTCCAAAAGGCATCACCAGGAACTCGTCATGACCATAGCGAGTCCTGAATGCTGTCTTTGGAATATCTTCTCTCCGTACTTTGACCTGATGATAGCCTGATCTCAAATCTATTTTGAGAATACCACAGCTCCCGTCAGTTGGTCGAACAGATCGTCAATTTGCGGCAAGGGTACTTGTTTTTGATTGTCAAAGCGTTGAGGGCTCTGTAATCAATACACATGCGATATTTTCCGTCCTTCTTTGGTACAAACAATACTGGTGCTCCCCAGGGTGATGCACTAGGACGAACAAATTCCTTGATTTGCAATTCCTCCAGTTGCAGCTTTAGCTCGTCAAGCTCCTTCTTCGCCAGTCGGTACACATTTGAGGATACCGGTGCAGCTCCGAGTATCAGCTCAATAGTGAACTCTACTTCTCTGTCAGGCAGTAGGCCTGGCAATTCCTCCGGGAATACGTCTTCGAATTCTGCAATGATTGTTGGGGGTGCTATCTCCATCGCCATGTAAGTTCTAGGAGTCTGGCCTACTCCTTGCTCGATGGTACCTCGTACGTATTCGAACTCCGGGTGTCCTGGTGGTCTAAAGGTGATACTACCCTTTCGGCAGTCTAGGATAGCATTATTCTGGATTAACCAGTCCATGCCTAAGACGACGTCAAAATTTGGCATTGGGAGTACCAGAAATCGCGCTCTTAGTTCTCTACTACAAACGACTATTGAGCATGTTTTAATAATGTTGGTAACTGGAACAATACCTCCTCCAGTAAGAATTTTCCAGCACTTAGGTAGTGGAGAAGTGACTAGTTTTTGCATGGCTACGAAACTACTAGATATGAAAGACAGGGTTGCGCCAGAATCAAATAATGCGGTTGCAGGTAATGATGCAACTAAAATGGTACCTGCGATGGTTTCACCTTCGGGTTCTTCGGCAACTGCAGCTAAAGCAAAGGCTTGCCCGTGCCTTTGCCCTCCAGATTGTTGTCTGGCTTTGAACTGGGTTTCCTGGGTGGCTAGGGGTGCTCCCTTCTGATATCCTCCAGATGTTGAAGGTAGCATCCTTTGGGATGGAGCTCCTGATTTCTGCCCGTTCTGAGGTGCTGCATCTCTGCGTTACGGGCAGTCCCTTGCCATATGTTGGCTAGCTCCACAAATCATGCATAGCCCGTTCTTCTTTCTGCAGTCTTTCATATAATGCCCCTTCTTGCCACAAAAGTGACAAGTCGGAAGCTCCTTCTTCTGGTAGGGTCCCGTCGTCTACTGCGTCTGATTTTGTGGACGACGAATAGGTCCTCCTGATCCTTGCTGGTTCTTGGCCGAGATGTTTGGATTAGAGCATCTCGCTCCTCGCCAATAGCTTCTTGCACCCTTGCTTCTGTAAGAACCTCCTCGTAGGAGATCCTTGACTGCGTCGTCGTATATTTTTGGAGTTCGAAGGTGAGGCCGTGGTGGAATCTTTTGGCCTTCTCCAGCTCGTTCGGTATCAGCATGGCACCGAATTGATTTAGTCTGCTGAACTCCGCGTCGTAGGCGTCAACAGTCATGTTCCCTTGTTCCAAGTGCAGGAACTGGGAGTATAGGGCATCTCGGACTGTTGCGGGGAAGTACTTGGCATTGAAGTACTCTAAGAATTGTTCCCAAGTCTGATCTTTGCCGACGCTACGCTCTATGGATTCCCACCAGTGATGGGCGTTGCCTAAGAGCTGGGCCCTCACAGCGGTCATCCATAAGTTGGGGGTAAGTTGCGAGCCTTCCAGCAGCATTTCTGTATTGGAGATCCAATCTGAGATCTTCTCTGGGGTTTCGCTTCCTTTAAAGGTTCTCAGGCTCATTTGGCGGAAGCCTCGGACTGTGCCCACTGGTTGGACAGGTGCTGGTGCTGGGGCAGTAGTTCTCTCCAAAGCCGTCATCAAGGTTTGTCTCAAAGCTTCAGTCTGTTGCCACTGAGACTGTCTCAGGGCTTCAGTTTGTTGCCATTGAGTTTGCAACATGGCCTGGAGGAACTGGAACATTTGAGGTTGGCCCTTAAGCTGTGGCATCAGGGCAGGAAGGGCTGGAGGTGGAGGCAGAGGTGTCTCCGCCTGAGGTTTTGGGGCCTGGGAGGTTTGCCCTTTATGCTGGGCTGGTATTTCTGTCTGGACAGGATTCTGGTGGATGTACGGGGTTGCCGGGTAGACCAGCATCCGTCTAGGGGATTGGTCTCTCGGGGTAGTCGGGGTTCCTTGGACATCGGGCGAGGGATATGTTGCTAGGTCAGCCCCATCAATCGTATGTCCACCGGTATGTCCATATTTCTGAAGAAGATAGAATAATTAGAAAAGCATAAGGAATTTATAATTGATAATCAAGCAGGATGCAAAATTTTTGATGAAGTAAGTGTGGATGAGACATAGTATTTCTATCCTATAGCAGGCTTGCTGGGCATGTCATCATACCACTAGAAATAAACTAGACCTGCATGGGCCACCACTAAAACCATGTCACGCCCCAGTCCCAAAATATATGGAACTAGGCCACGTGGCATTGGCCAGCTGACACGTCACTAAAGGTTTTAATCCATTTATATGGACCCTAAGGAACGTGCTACGCTGTCCTAAAATACTACAAGTCTAATACGGGTAAATCTATCTCATCCACAGAAATATTAGGAAATAGTGCTGAATATATATAATGCTGAGTCTGAAAATGTCAAAGTACACAACTTGTGGGAACAAACCCACTAAAAAATATAATAATAGTGCAGAAAACAAAATAGACTAAGTATCGTCTATATAGCAAAACATCGCCATCTCCAAGAGAGCAAGCTTCTAGAATCAGGTAGATTCTGATGGTGTCTCCTCTAATTCTTCCTCGGTAGCACACCTGGTCTCCTGTCCTGGACCATACACCGTGGGATAGAAGACCTCGTCTAAATCTGGAAGGGAACCAGGTCCTCAGTGGGACATAACAAGATACAGAAAACAACATGCCATGTATGTAAATACTGGATAAATAAATAAATACAGGGTGCTAACCATCTAAGTGAATGCAAGTAAAGACCTTGTACTACACATGGGAAAGTGTAGGCTTGACATATGCTGACTTAATTTACCAATCGTGTTGACTGGCTAGTATATGTGTCATATGCCCCCGGACACACGGGTAGCTCTGCAATCGACCATCTCCGAGGAGCATGGTACGAAGGATAAAAGACTCATGGAGGAGGTGTCCTATACGTCTACTAGTTATCTTTCCCGCCCAATGTACTAATGCCAAGTCGTAAGTATTCCTGAGTTCTCCTGATTTTATACTAAGCCGTGATGCACGTCATACGTACTGGTAGCTAATCAAATACGCAACTCGCATCCCAATATGTATTGCAACCTTGTTGCGTGTTCCCGTGATAGGGTCTAGGAGGATATTAGGATACCCTCGCATATATTGGTAGGTCTGTAAAGACTACGTTAATTATGCTACGTGTCAACGTATCTGTTGACTGTATCTGAGGCAATCTCAGGTACTCATAGTCATATAAAATTTAGGAGCAATAACATATAACAATATTTGAATTTAAACAGTAAACTTGGCAAGGTATACTTGCCTACTTTCTGATTGTGTTGGAAACCTGGTCTCACAGTCAAGTCTGAGGGTTCTTGTGATAGGGGGTCACTGACTGTGCTGGAGATGTTTTCTGTTTAAGACGTTACAGGCTCGTAAATATAATTTAAATAAAAGGGCATAATATAATAGTAATATATATCTATGTAAATATATATAAGACAACATATATATATAGTCATATATATATACTATAGGGTACATATATATATATATAGATATAGCATATATGGTAGTATGTATATATTTATATAGCATATATACATATATAATAGATACATTTTATATAAATACATATTTATTGATATATATGTATAAAAGAAAATACAGAAATATAGCATATATAGTTATTTATATATACTAAAAGTACATATATATATATATATATATATATATATATATATATATATATATATATATATATATATATATATATATATATATAGTATAATAATATATATATATATATAGTATAATTATATATATATATAGATACATATATTTATATATATACATATATATAAATGAAAAAGAAAAAAGCAGGAAATAAAATATATATATACATATACATATTTATGTATACTAAATACTAATATATATATAATAATATATATATATATATATATATATATATATATATATATATATATATATATATATATATATATATATATATATATATATATATATATATATATATATATATATATATACATATATACATATATATAAAAGAAAAGAAAAAAATGCAGGAATTGAAATATATATACATACATATATATTAGTATATAGTATATATACATATAATTACATATAATAAATAAAATGAAAGGCATATATATATATATATATATATATATATATATATATATATATATATATATATATATATATATATATATATATAAGAAAGAAAAAGAAAAAAAATATATTTATATATATATTATAATATATATATACACTGTATATATATATATAATGTATATAGTAATAATAATAATTATTATATATATATATATATATATATATATATATATATATATATAATATATATATATAATTATACATAGAATTTATATATATATAAATATATATATATACTACATATATACTATATAAATAATAAAAGAAAAACAGGAATAAAAGATGCATAAATATATAATATATATATACTGTATTTAATATATATATATATATATATATTATATATATATAGTAATATATATATAAATATATAATTACATATATATATATATATATATAAATATATATATATATATATATATATATATATATATATATATATATATATATATATATTCATATATACATATATATATATTCATATATACATATACATAATAAATAAATAAAAATGAAAAAAGCAGAAGTAAAAATACATATGTATATATACTGTAATAATAATAATAATATTAATATTAATATATAAATACATATACATATATTAATATATATATTAATATATGTAAATATATACATAGATATAGATATATATAGCTATATACATGCATATAGAAATACATAGGTATTTACGTATTATACGTGTATCTATACTTGACAGGTCGACAGAGGGGGCCCACAGCTTGTCGCCGGCGGGAAGACGGCGTCGGAGTCGACGACGGCTGGCCGGAGGGACGGCTGCAACAGCAGCAGGGTTTAACAGCAGCAGCAGCGGTGGCTTGCGGGGGCTGCTGCGGCCAGGGTGGTGGCGGAGGAGGCGGTGCAGGCGGATGGGTCGACGGAGGAGAGGGTGGCGAGGTGTCTGGTGGTGGTGGCGGAGGTCAGGGGTGGAGGTGACTGGAGGCGGTCGGCATGGGGGTGGTGGTGCAGTCGAGGAGAGGGGGTCGGGGCACTGCGGGAGAGCTGCCGGCGACGGTGGTGGTCGGGGGTCAGTGGTGGTCGGGGGTCAGTGGTGGTCGGGGGTCAGTGGTGGTGGGTCAGGTCGATGGAGGAGGTGGCGGCGAGGCGTTTGGGGGTGGTGGCGGTGGTCGACGACGGCCGAAGGCGGCGCTGGGGAAGGTCGGGAGTGGTGGTGGTGTTGTGGTATTGTGGTCGGGTTGGTTGCTGCGGGGGTTCTAGGCGGCGGAGGAGGTGGCCGGAAGGGGTGGCAGTGGTCGGAGGGAAGGGGAGGGGAGTGGCGAGCAGTTCGTCGGAGGTTCGGTGGCCGGAGGTGGGCTGAGGGTGGTGGTGTAGGGTTTGCATGGGGGAGGGGTCGGGTATTTATAGGGTTAGGTTGAGTGGCATTTTGGTAAATAGGTGGAAGTTTAGGGGCATTTAGGTAATTTTGGTTTTTTAGATATTTTTCTGATATTTATCAGATATTTTGTGGGTCCCACTTGACACGTGGATGGTCCATGTTCACCAGCCAATGAGGTGATGACACCTCACACTGAAAATTTGCAGAAAAACTCCTAAAATTGCATAATTTACAAATAGGTCCTACAATTGGTATTTTGCGTAATTACGCAATTTGTCTGTTTAAAAACACTGATTCCTAGAAATACTGAATTGTACAAAAATGAGGGGGAAACCTAGGGAAGTGCCTTGGGAGGTGTGGGGGTGAGTCTGGGCAGGGGCAGGGCCTGGTTCTTTGGGTGATACGGGTCACCGTATTTATTATTTAATAAATACTGCGCACGGTATTCTCTAATTATTTAGGGGCAGGTAGGGTCATAATTTTATTACGGCATCAATATACTAATTGTAGTATATTTAAAGTAGAATATTACCGTATTTTTGTTTGGGCAAAAATGGTGCAGGTTGGGCCTCAAATCTCTAGGGGTACAGAGATGGGTAAAGAGCAAAAAATTAAATAGAAAATAAATACGGACTTTTGTAACGATATTTGTGCGTCTCAAACGAGGCTCAAAATAAAGCATCTGAGAGTTGTACAAAATTTAGGAAAATAGTCTAACATGTTTAGGACAGGTATGTGAACTTGTTTGGGTTGAACAGCTAGTGCAGTGTTCTAAATAAATGTGTAATGGACAGGTGCACAAGTCAATAGGATATGTAAGCAAAATAAATTTTAAAAAGTTGAAATAATTCTAATTAGCTAAAAATAATCCTAAATTACTGAAATCTGGTCGAGGGAGTTTACAGTTTGAGGTACAGTTAGTTTTAGTACCTATATGTTAGTTTAATTAGCTAGTGTCAGTTAGATGTTTACCTATTCTATTGTATATGTTAGTATCTTTATTGGTATCAGACACCTTGAGCACAGATAGGTACACATAGTAGATGAGTTAGATTTTAGTCATATCAGATGCTGCTAGTTGGTTCTATTATCTTAGTTAGTTAGTGATTAAGCTCTAAGTTGTTCTCAGTTAGTAGGTAGATTGGCATATCAGTTAATTGCTATGGTATCAGTAGAAGCAGTCAGCAGCATTAATGCCTAGTTAGCAGTCAGTCTTTAAGATATTATCAGTTAATAGTTAGAGTAGTGACTTGTATCAGTTAGATATTTGTTAGTACTATAATCAGTTAGTAGTATAGAAGATAGTAGGATATGTATAGTAGATTATGATGACTAGCTATGTACTAATTAATATAGTTGTTGTAAATGACTGTTAGTACCACCCTTGGCTAGTAGTAACTATACTGAATAGAGTGGGTATGGGTTAGAACTTAGTTAATGACCAAGTGTGGCCATGAATAGTTGTTATTAGCTAGATAATGACTCAGATAGACCAATTCATCTTAGTTAGACCTAGTTTAGCCTAGAATGACCTAGTAAAGCATCATTAGTGCATATTTTAGCTCTTTATCATTCATTACACCAAATTTAACATGCCATTCATATTTAGGTGTGTGACACCAGCTTGGACACAGTGTGACATCATTTGCTCCGGACAAAGGTGAGTACATCTCCAGTAGTTTCCTTATTTGACTATCTCTATGATTCTTGCTTTTAGTATTGCTTTATTTGATTCCTGACACGACGTTACACAGATTGGTATATGTTGATCTCCGTCATAAGATATTTTCTCCGTGATCACTTTTACTTTGTGATTAGTTGACTAGACTATGATCGGTATGCATGATATTACAGACCGTGCATAGTTGTACCGTGTCAGAACATGTCATGATTTGGATCTGTGTACTAGCCGGGGGTTTGGAAAAGTATTAGTGGATATGTGATCATACCTTTCAGACCGTGATATATTTATGTTGTAGCCCGTGATATCTAGCAGATCATGCAACTCACGTGTGGCCATACTAGCTCATCTTTATGATTATAGCCCGTGCTAAGCCCAAGCCGATCACATCTCTTGCTAATGTTCAAGGCACAAGTTTAGTGTTACTTTTTCTTATTTTAGTTCATTACTTGATGATTACTTGCTTAGTTGATCTTAGTGTGTCTCCATTATTCCCATGATATCTCTTTACCATGCTTAGTTATATTCTAGATATTTTCCATCATTTATTGTCCTTACTATTGTTGTTTCATAGTTTCTGTCGATTAATGGAATTGCTATTGGGTTGTATTCGCTCCATTCCTGATTGGATATATTTTTCAGATGATTGACTTGAGGACTGGTGTCCCACGTACTATGGACCTCAGGTGGATGAGCCAGTGGAGCCGGTTGAGCCTATGCCCGTAGAGCCACCTGTTATAGATCCTGCTGTAAACACTTAGATATTTTTATGAGATGTATTTGACTACTTAGACTCATTTGGCATTTATTATCCTATTGTGAGATTATGGAGTTTAGACTTCACTTTGTGACTGTTTTGTGACATATGTACTCTTTTTAGTTCTATTCCATATCCTGCTATTTCCTCCTCTAGTTCGTTGGTGATTGAGTATCGATATATATATTGTGATGTCATTATATTATTCCTCTGTTCGGAGATGAGATAACATTGACAGGTACCATTATTTGGTTGTGATATGTTAGAAATTATTGTGGCTTAGAACAGCATTATACGTCGTTCCTACGACGTAAGCTGGGCATAGTTTACCACTCGTGCCCTTATTCTGGGTGCGGGTCGTGACACATTTTTAGTGGTAGCCTATACAGGTCCAAGAGTCGCAAGTAGAACAATTTCGTAGTAGTGCGACGACTTAGTTGTACTATTACGAGCTTGCTTTAGGAATAGGATATAAGATGAGAGTATAATCAATCACAGTTAGGAATACTTCTAATTTGATGGTCGTTCTTTTCATCTATTGAATGATTGCTTTACTTTAAATAATTATGTCCTTCCTTGATAATATCGTATCTTAATCAATATTGATTTCATTGCTTCAATCTGTCGTCAGGATGCCGCCGAAGATGCGTTCCCAGTGCTCAAGCGCATTGTCAACGAGGTTGGTCACTTCATCGCCTCTGAGGGCAGCACCAGCAGACACTATGCCAGCAGCTTCAGTTCAGAGGGTCGTTTCGCCGGTACAGGTGGGCGTCTCAGCGGTAGCTTTTGGGGGTGCTCCCCCTCCAGTCCAGAGGGCAGTACCCACAACTACATAAATGACAGTGCCTTCAGCGTTGAAGGAGCTACTGTCACGACCAGCAACCGGATATTCGGATACGAGTACTTGGTTACGCCCAGCCTACGCCGCAGAATTGGCGGCAGAACGTTGTCTGGGTTATTTTTAACTATCTAACATCTCAACAATATAATATGGTACCTGTCAATTATCTCAACTCTAAATGGAGGAACACTATGGTATCTCACAGGTATGACTAATCTCAATCACAAAACAAACTAAGAATCTCAATCACAAAACAAACTAAGGAAGATAGAACATGAATGGAATAGCAAAGGAAAGAATATGATACAATCTACAATCTGAAATAATAGTACAAACTATTAATCTCAATAAAAAAATAGTCTAATACATGCCAACACAAATAAACTAGACCTCCTCGGGCTCTACCACTAAGTCCTCCTGATCTATAGGAGTATCCTCTATAGATATGCCGTCCTGCGGCCCGTAGAATGTGGGACACTTCTCTATAAGCCAGTCATCTGGAAAAATATATTCAGTCAGGATTGGAGCAAAGTACATACCTCTGAAAGCAGTTTCAATAACATAATAGAGCATATAAAATAGATAATAGAAATAAAATACAAGATCACTAAACATATGAATGAATGAACAATAGATATACAGGTAAGGTACGAGAATATAAATCAACAATATGAATATCAATAATATGATGAAATAACTGTAATCTAACTAATGTGCCTCAGAATACAAGTTCATTATGTGATTGGGTTGGATGAACATGATCAGGTAATACGATTACAACTGAGGAATGTAACCAGAATGTACACAATGTAACAATGGACTTTGATCACATAATCAACTCCTACTCTTCCATCCCCAACTAATACTAATGGATCCAATCATGACACGCTACGAACTAAGTAGTCAAAAACGGTTATATATCGGTTATATAATCGATATATAATGGTATCG
This sequence comes from Iris macrosiphon, assembly GCA_036927795.1. Classification (NCBI taxonomy): domain Eukaryota; kingdom Viridiplantae; phylum Streptophyta; class Magnoliopsida; order Asparagales; family Iridaceae; genus Iris; species Iris macrosiphon. The sequence continues at coordinate 167,789,513 of JAYESA010000003.1, forward strand.
GTCCTGGACCGATATTTTTTTGCAAAAATATCGGTAAAATATCGGAACTGATATTATCGGCCGATATGGCCGATATTGTTCAAAATATTGGTTTACAAAAAAACCGATTTCTCACGGTTTTGGTTTTGCTACAGAAAAATCGATATTGAATGATATGACATTCACATCAATGGAGAATGGAGATTACATCTTCTGCCATCAAAATCTTCATGCATCAAACTTATTCAGAGATGTAGTTCCTCAAGTGATCTCTTTTATCTTGGATCTTTTGGATTTCTCAACGATATGTATACTTTCTGCATATTTTATAATAGAAAACTATTAAGCGTATTGTTCATATATAGAAATTATGTTAAAAATACTAACCGATATTTATCGTTATAAAACCGATATATCGGTGATATATTTATAACTCTACTGGATCGTTATCATGAAAAAACCTTTATTAACTGCATAGGCTACGAACACGAAATATAACCACTGAACACGAGTACTGGGTGTACAAAATATCATAACCACCGAATATGAGTAGTGGGTGAACACGAATAAGCACACTGAACACGAGCAGTATGTGACCATGAAATATAAATCAATACCCAATATACACGATGAAATAAATGTACACGAGTACCCGCTGAACACGGTAGGGGATAACATCTCCTGACGGAACCATGTAGTACAAGTCCGTGAAATCACTGTATCGGAATCAAGTATACAATTCTAGAACATGCATATATACAATATTATGAATTAAAAACTATCAGAGAAATATACTCGCCTGAAGTCCTGAGCAAGGTGTGTCTCTCGATGCCCAAGCTGGTGTCACATAGACATATATATGGTATGTTGCATCAATACAAGGTTCAAGAATAAAAATCAGTTAAGTTGATGCAATTCTAGGTCAATAAGCCAATTCTAGGTCAAACCAATTAAATCTAGGTTGAAAGAGTCTAACACTAGGTCACTAAGCCGATACACTATTAAACTAAGCTATACTAACTAAGCTATGATACTGTAAAACACTCAAAAAGCCGTATCCTAAGATACGCAAGTTTAATTATATGAAAATAGTATTTTGGATATATATATACAAATCAATAACTATAATATTATAACAAAACATTGAAAATATGATACTTTGGCCTTGCACCAATACGTATCACACCTATTTCGATACCCAACTCAATACCTTGGGTATCGACCCAATACCTTGGTATTACCTTGGTATCCCAAGGTAATCCAAAACCTCTACATTATAACTAATACACATATATAAAACCCCCAAATCTAATATACTAACCATAAGCTAAAATATACTAACTACTATAATAGATATCAATATAATACATACATACTAATTACCAACATGTATACTTACTAGCATACATATATAACTTATCAACCATCCTTATTAATTACACATAGCTACCTAATATACATATCTATCTACTAACATAAACAACTAAATAATCTAATATTCACTAATCACTATCACAAACACACACATACATATATACATGTAAACACTAATACACACACACACACACACACACACACACACACACACACAATATATATATATATATATATATATATATATATATATATATATATATACACACACACACACACACACACACACACACATATAGACACACACATATACAAACTCATATACATATATATATTATATAAAATATCATATACATATATATATACATATACACATATAGAATTAAGAGCAATAAACCAAACACGTGGCGTGCACCGCACCCGTATTACACTAATTCTATGATACGCTTGCGATACGACTCCAACACACAACCAAACGGATCCCGGAGGACACGAGCAAGTCTAAAATACTAAATATGAATAATACGTATAGTAATTAGATCATCTATGTGTCCGTATTATAATGTGATATGTACACGTCCCCGTATCGGAGTAAAACCCCCAAAATTAATCCATTTCGTCAAATTGACAAGATATGGCCTACACGTACCCAATTATGGACACGATACTAGTCACAAACAAGCAATCGTATGTTAATTTGGTCTATTAGACCAATTGACAAATATCACATGTGCCAATCTTGGAATTCTCCCAAAATTGATACCAAAATGCACATAACTTCCACCGTAGGTCTCCTATGAACCTAAAACCAATTTCTATGGGTAGCTCATGCATTTGGGTTGATTTCTCATGGTTAAATCTTAGATTTAGAGTCTATTCGAAGGGAAAAAATTGAAATGTACCTATTGGAAGATGGATTCCCAATAAAAAGTTTCCAAATAGAATGTAGCTCCTCTCCTTGTAGATCTTGGCCTTCTCATTCTTGCTCCTTCCTTTCTTCTTGTAGATCCTTGATATAGAAGCTCCAATGAAGAATAGGAAAGAAATTTGAGAAGAAAATGGTAGAGGAATGATGAGGGGATGAAGGAAATTGGAAAGAGGGAAAAACTAGATCTAATGGAATTGGAAATTAAAATAAGAGAGGCACTCCCTCTCCTCCCTCTATTGCCGGCCCTAGCCCTCTCCCCAAGCAAGTATAAAATATCCTAATTACCCCTTGGGGCCTCTCATGAAGAAATTAATTAGGGAGAGAAGGTTCTAGTCTAACGGTTTCACTAATTAATACAATCTCCTAATCCATGGGCCTAATTCATTGGCTCAAACTAAACTCATAGAAAATGTTGGTTCATGCATCTAATAAAATAGGTTAGGTCCACTACACAAGTCTAAAATAAATCTACAACTAGTAATCAATAAATAATTAATCATGCATGCACAATATTTAAATACAAATAAATTCCTAAATTTAAAATACCCATGTCAATTTCCAAACTACCCTTGATTGAAAATGTGAGGGTGACAATCCTACCCACCTTAGAAAAATTTCATCCACGCAATGAAGGAAGGAACTAACTACCAAAGGCAAACAATACAATGCAAGAAAGAATTATACCTCACGGCTCAAACAAATATGGATATCGCTCACGCATCTCGGCCTCTCGCTCCCAGGTACTCTCTCCTGGCGAGTGATTCCTCCATGTGACGCACACCAAAGGAATCATCTGGTGCCTCAATACCTTCTCTCTCCGATCCAGAATCTAAACTGGTTGCTCTGGATAGCTAAGAGTAGGAACCACCTCTATCTTCGAGTGATCCAACACATGACTGGGATCTGCCACGTATCATCTCAGCTGCGACACTGAAATACGTTGTGCACTCTCTCCAATATATGTGATAATTCTAGTCAGTATACAACTACACCAACCCTCTTAAGAATACTGAAAGGTCCGATGAATCACGGACTAAGCTTTCCGCCTCCACCGAAATAAATTGTGCCACGTGTCGAAGAAATCCTCAAGAAAACTAGACCGCCAACCTAGTACAAAACACAACCTTAGCACTCTAACAAAAAAAATAATCAACACAAGCAATACAAAACAAAAATCTATATCTCAAACTCCAAAGGTCTCCGGTGGCTATCGGCCCAATGCCGCTGCCTGTCCTGCGCCACTCGAAGTCTGTCCCTGATAAGCTTCACCTTCTCGGCTGCATCCACTACCATCTCTGGTCCCAATGTAATCACCTGAAATTTTAAGAATTTTAAAATTTAAATTTTCAGGAATTAATTAGCATTTTCTGTGAATTTTAAATCCTATAAATTAAAGCAGTCTAATTTAAAATGAATTTTTAAAATGAAATTAAATAATATTAAAATGTGATAAAAATTATATTTTCTAGTGTAAAATTAAAAATCGAGCATGGGGTATTTTTCCGGGAATTTATTGGATCTCGGATGAATTTTTAAAGCATTATAAACTATTGTATAATTTAACTGATTTAAATTAAACCAATTATTTAACCCAAACCAACCCAGTGACTGGACCGGACCGGCCGGTCTGATCAAACCGAACTGGTCCAACCCTTAGCGGGTCGGATCCGGGTCAGACCCGACCCGCCATGGCCCGATCCGACCCGTTCCAAACCCTAACCCCCAAAATCCTAAACGTCCCCGACCCTTTGCCTGCCGGCGGCCGTTACCGCCGCCGTGGCCGCCGGCGGACCCCTCGGTTCGTCTCCCTCGACCGGCCGCCCATTCCCCTTCGGATTCCGGCCAACTTCCGGCGGTTTCCCTCCCCCTACGACCCTATATAAGTCTAGGAATCCTCCGGCCGGACTCCCTTTCATCCCCATCGACTCCGGCGACTTCTTCCGTCTCAGACCACCCGGCGCTGCAACCAAGAACCTCCGGCGGCCTCCTCTCCGTTCCAGCCAGCCCTCGGCGCCACCGCTCAGACCTCCAGCAACCCCGCTACACCACCAGCAAACCCGCAGCCGCCTCCCTCCGAACAGAACCGCCCGACTCCGGCACCTCCCCGCCTCGCCCAGCTTCCAGACCTCACCAGCCGACCGCCAGGACCTCCCCGAGCCTTTCCCGACCACCGCTGGCCTGAACCCTACCTCCAGTGTCGCGGAAACTCTGCCCAAGACAGGACACAGCTTGGACACGGATCCAGGACACAGGGACTCGAGTTTGACACGCGTTGATACGGACTTCTTGAACCCTGTTCAGGTACCCATAACTTTTGACTCGTAGCTCCGATTTTAATTCCGTAAATTGTATCGCGTAGCCTGTATGACCCTCTCGGTGCCCGGATAAACCGCTCGGGGTATCGCGTCCTGTGGTGATCGTACAACGCGATCCAAAAACAGGAAAAACTAAGCCCTGTTTCACCCCGGAATCGAGTACGCCCCGCCAAACGGGACGACTTGGTCACGTGCGGTCTTCACCGACACGTGAGCATCGTAGATACGGAAGTGCAGGCTTTCGCAGAAGCTGATTCGGATGTGCGTGCACACCGGAATCAGTGCGTATCCGCGGACAACACCCCGTATCCGACTTTTCTGTAATTAGCTGTAACTTAGTGTATACACGTCAGATCGAGACAAAACTTGCACCATCGGACTCGTAGCAATACGCTGGTCCTGTGGGTCAAGTTTGGTTTGATTCTGAGAACGTTGGAAAATCGCGTCTCGTGGGCCCCACATGCTCCACCTGACGGGTGATTTTAAGAACGGCTCATCGGAATCCAATTCTGGAAGTTCTGTTGGGTTCGTATTAACGTTCCTGACTTGTTGACACTAAGTTGGACTAATTTGGAGACCTTTGACCCTGACCCGGTTTTTGGTGCAACGCGGCCCACATATGGACCCGCTTTGGCCCAGGAATATCGTTTTTGCCCTTGTGTCCAAACTGGGCTCAAGGACAGGCGTTTCTAACTATTTCCTATGTTCTGAGACTGTTGGTAATTATCATTTCAGCTTTTAGAGGAGTTATTGCTGAACCCACTGTTGCAAGGACTGCTACCGGTATACCAATCCCAGGCAAGTGTACCTTGCCATAAATTTCAGTCTAATTGTTTATTTTGTTCTATTGCTCTATTTTCTGTGACTAGTGTACATGATATAACCTAGGACCGTATGACATACTTAGCGTCCGATCATAGTCGGGTGCCAACTCTGTACGCGGAGTTGTGTACGTCATTTAGTGATGGACATTCGAGACCCTTTATATTCCTGTGCTTGTTTATCAAGTACACCATAACCTAGGACACTTGACACCATACATTGACAGAACCTTCCTGAGATATTCAAGGTGATTCTGTATAGGATACAGGATGGACATAGTATTATACTCTTAGAATATGACTGTTGCATTAGCTCTGATCTCACGTGAGATGGACATGAGACGTGTGGTTACATTGGGTAGGGAGAGACACACAGGATACAGGCTGTTCTATATATATATTACTATTGTGAGGTTGTAGACTCTCGAGCAGAGCTAGACCACTACTAGATATTGCTGTTACCGGCTCTCCGACACAGAGCTTGTAGCAGTCTCAGCCTGGGTACTAGTGTTGCTCTCAGTTGCATTTTTCACATAGATGGTTATGTATTTACCCTACTCATTTCATTTTCTATTTCACTGCATTACTTTTGGCTTGTGATTTCTGTACCTTGCTATGTCCCCTGAGGACCTGGAATGGATGATGTCCCCAGGTTTAGTAGAAGAGCATTATCCCGAGGTTTACGGGACAGGAGCTGAAGTTGTACCAGGAGCTATTGCTGAAGGAGAACCTAACATAGAAGCAGAGGTGATGGCTGAAGACTTTACTTGAGCTTATGATATTGTACTCATCAGATACTTTATTTTGGACTCCTTTGTTCTGGTCTGATGAACCAGTGTTTAGAATTTTTATCGGGTTGTTCCCCGACATACTCTGCTGTGACTGGACTTTGATGTACTTTCCTTTATTTGCTGTTGTTCTTATTATTCTGTGTGTGGATGAGATTAGTATTATGACCTATTATTGTAGACCTATATTACAGCTTAAGTATGCTCGATGGATCCATTAAATTGGGATGTCCATTAGTGTGTACTGCTGGCCATTTTTACGTGACTAGTCCCTCGATATTTTGGGACTGGGGCGTGACACCCAATAAAGCTCTCTTACCAATATTATCACAGGATAATGGAGTACGGCATCTCCGTCCATACAACGCCTTGAATGATGATATCTCGATACTGGCTTGGTAGTTGTTGTTGTATGAAAACTCTACCAAGTGAAGGTGATCCTCCCAAGAATCTCCAAGATCCAAAACACAGGTGCATAGCATATCCTCGAGAGTCTGAATAGTCCTCTCCGACTGTCCGTCAGTCTGAGGGTGATAAGCGGTACTGAACTTTAGCTGAGTGCCCAAGCTAGCCTGCAAACTCCTCCAGAAGTAGGATATGAAGCGACTATCCTGATCCAAGACCATGCTCATTGGAACATTGTGCAATCTGACAATCTGGTGCACATACATTACCGTGATCTTCTCCGTAGATATACCCACTTTGAATGACAGAAAGTGGGCTGATTTGGTGAACCTGTCCACAATAACCCAAATCGTATCTTTACCGCCTGGAGAATGCGAAAGTCCCGATACAAAATCCATGGTCACATGCTCCCATTTCTACTCCAGAATAGGTAAAGGCTGAAGCAATCCACCTGGCCTCTGTCTCTTCGCCTTTACCTGCTGGCAAACTAAGCATCTGGACACGAAGCTAGCTACCTTCCACTTCATGCCATACCACCATACATGCTCTCTCATGTCTCTATACATCTTATTGGCACTTCGATGCATAGAGTACTGAGAACCATGCGCATCCTGCAGAATCTCCTTGCACAATGCTCCTTTCGGTACACATAATATGGTACCGTGCCGCAATGATCCATCATCTACGACGATGAAGTCCTCCGCCATCCCCATCTGAACCTGTTCTCTGATGCTCCTCAGAGACTCATCCTCATATTTTCTATCTCTGACCCGGTCTATCAGCTCTGACTGCACCTGAAGTCCCTACATTTGTGCTACGACTCCAGAAACTAGTACCTCAATGCCCAAACTGTCAAGATCTGCCAATAAATGTCTGTCTCTCGTCAAGCACATAGCCACGGGATACCTGCTCAAGGCATCCGCGACTACGTTGGCTTTCCCTGGACGGTACTGCAAGGAAATGTTGAAGTCTTTCATCAGCTCCAACCATCGTCGCTGTCTCATGTTGAGCTCTTTTTGGGTAAACACATACTTCAAGCTCTTATAGTCTGTGAAGATCTCTACTCTCTCTCTATACAAGTAGTATTTCTATAATTTAAGAGAAAAGATAACTGCTGCCAACTCCAAGTCATGGGTAGGATAGTTCTTCTCATGCGGGCATAATTGCCTGGAAGCATAGGCAATCACCTTCCCGTTCTGCTGCAACACACAACCTAAACCCTTTCTTGATGCATCACTATAAATAGAAAATCCTCCTGCTCCTGGTGGAAATATCAAGATTGGAGCTATAGTCAACCTCCTCTTCAGCTCCTCAAATACTGACTGACAATCCTCAGTCCAGACGAACTCCACATCCTTCCTGGTTAGTCTAGTCATCGGCTCTGCAAGTCTGGAAAAGTCCTGAACAAACCTCCGATAGTAGCCTGTCAATCCAAGGAAACTCCTGATCTCTGTTACTGAACTCGGGATAGACCACGACTCAACTGCCAAAATCTTCTTCGGGTCTACTGAGATTCCATCTCCTGTAATAACATGCCTGAGGAATTCAACCTTATCAAGGAAGAACTCACACTTCGAAAGCTGGCCATACAGCTTCTCCTTTCCGAAGGTCTCCAGAACTATCCTCAAGTGCTGCTCATACTCCTCTGGTGTCTTCGAATATATCAGAATATCATCAATGAAACTATAACAAATTGGTCCATGTACTGATAAAACACCTTGTTTATCAGGTTCATGAATACTACCGGGGCATTGGTCAACCCAAACGGCATTACCAAGAACTCGAACTGCCCATAACGAGTCCTGAAAGCTGTCTTCGGGATGTCTTCCCTCTTCACTTTCACCTTGTGGTACCCTGACCTCAAGTCTATCTTTGAGAATACCTTCAATCCGCTCAACTAGTCAAACAAGTCATTAATCCGCGGCAACGGGTATTTGTTCTTGATAGTGAGGTTGTTAAGTGCCATGTAGTTGATACACATATGTACCGATCTATCCTTCTTTGGTACAAAAATACTGGAGTACCCTATGGTGATAAACTGGAACGGATAAAGCCCTTGTCTTATAACTCATCCACATGCTTCTTCAACTCTGCCAGTTCGTTGTTGTTGACTCTATAGATGTGCTGTGATATCGGCTCTGTGCCTGGCACTAAATCTATAGAGAATTCCATATCTTTGTCCAGCGGAAACCCCGACAACTCCTCTGGAAAAACATCCAAGAACTCTACAATCAACGGATGTGGCGGCTCTTGCGCTTCTACCAAAGCTCCACAGAAATTGCCTTCGCTCTGCTCTGCTCCTCGGACAAACTCGAACTCTGGCTCTCCTGGCATCTGAAATAAAACTCTGCCTCCACGACAATTGATACTAGCGTGATGTCTACTCAACCAATCCATCCCGAGTACTATATCGTAACTCGGAAGTAGCATTACGAGTAAACATACGCTCAACTTTTGGCCTCCCAAATAAACTCTCTGGTTCTTATAAACATCACTGACCAGGATAATGCCACCCCCGGTCGTGATCTTGCAAGTCCTCGCCAACAGTTCAGACTCAAGATGATGCCTCAAATCAAAAGATACATATACAAAGCTATGAGAAGCACCAGAATCGAACAAAATATGAGCTGGAAAAGAATTGAGATAAACTGAACCTGAGATAAAATCACCAACCGGCTCCTCCTCCTCGATAGTCAAAGCAAAAGCTCGCTCCTGTCGCTGCGCACCTCTCTGCTGCTGATGCTGAGTAAACTGTTGCAGCTACGGTGGAAGAGGTCCTCTCTGCTGTCCCGCTGGTGGTCTAGCGGGTTCCCTCTGTGCCTGACCTCCGCCCTGAACTGGATGAGTTGGGACTTTAGGATAATCCCTCAACTGATGATCTCCCTAACCGCAGAATAAGCATTGGCCTAGCCTCATCATGTATGCATCCCATCCGTGTCCTTGTTTCTTACAAAAAGTGCAAGGAACCGCTGCCCTCTAGATCTGATATATCCGCTGTGTCGGCGCTCTAGCTGGCCCATGATACTACTGCCTCTGCTGCTGGTAATGCATCTGGTGTTGCTGTTGGAAATGAGGCCTCTTTCCTGGACCCGTGTTGGTACTGTTTCCTCCTGTGTCCCTCGGCCTCTTAGATCCAAGCTCTAAGTCATCCTCCGCTCTCTGCGCCTGTCTGAGAATCTCCTCGAAGGTGGCAGTAGGATCTCCGTTGGTGTGGGATTTGACCTCCCGGTTCAGGCCCTTCCTGAACTTCCTGGCTCTTCCTCTAGGGTTATGCCCCTCCACGAAGCGACCTAGTCGACAATACTCTGTCGCATACTCGTCCACTGACATACCTCCCTGGACGTGGTACTGGAATTGGCTCTCCAAAGATATAAGAGCCATGTCTGGAAAGAACTTCTCCTTGAAAAGCTCCTTAAAGGCTTCCCAAGTGAGTCCTGGTACTGCAATCCTGAGGTCTGTCCGGAACCATATCAAAGCAATATCGAACATCATATACCCCGCTGCCTCTATCTGTAGCATCTCTAGAATCTTCGTCAGCCACAGGTTCCCCTCGATATCCTCGATCTAATCATCCGCATAAAGGATCCCCTCTGTGCCTCTGAAGTCCTTCGGGCCCATCCTCTTGAAGTCTATGATGGTAACCGGCCTCGGCTGCTGAGGAATAAACTGAGGTGGTACGGTCTATGGCTGGACTGTAGTAGCTCTCTCAACTGTTGCAAGTGCGATCTGGTGAGCATTCTCCACGCTCTGTCGTAGGACCTCTGACTGTCGCTGCTTCACCTCCATCATCTACTGGAAGAGCACGAACATCTGCGTCTGATCGACTATAGGTGGTGGGGGTGGAAGATCCCCGAAAACTGTCTGCCCCATCCTCGGTACCGGAGGTGGAGCACCTCCAAAAACTGCTGCCAATACGCCCACCTGGACTGGTAAAGCTGACCTCCTGAATATAGATGCCGGACCATTGTCTGAGAGTGCTGCCCTCAAGGGTGATGAAGTGACTGATTATGCTGTCGTGACACTAGAGCGCTGGGAATGCGTCTTCGGCGGCATCCTAAAGATAGATTGAAATAAGTAATCAATATTGAATATGATACGATATCATCAACGAATGACAGAACTTTATTCAAAGTAAAGAAAATATTCAATAGATAAGGATTTGCAAAACAGATTTTGGAATTTTCCTAGTTGTGATTGAGTAAACTCTCAGCCTAAATCATGTTTCCTAAAGCAGGCTCGTAGCAGTACTCTAGACGAGACAACTATAAAATTGCACTACTTGCCAATCTAGACCTGCATGGGGCACCACTAAAAATGTGTCACGACCCTCACCTGGATATTCGGGCACGAGTACATGGTTACGCCCAGCCTACGCCGCAGAATCGGCGGTAGAACGTTGTCTGGGTCATTTCTAACTAACTAACATCTTAACAATATAATATGGTACCTGTCAATCATCTCAACTCCAAATGGAGGAACAATATGGTATCTCACAGGTATGACTAATCTCAATCACAAAACAAACTAAGGAATACAGAACATGAATGGAATAGCGAAGGAAAGAATATGATACAATCCACAATCTGAAATAATAGTACAAACTGTGAATCTCAACAAAAGAATAGTCTAATACATGCCAACACAAATAAACTAGACCTCCTCGGGCTCTGCCACTAAGTCCTCCTGGTCTATAGGAGTATCCTCTATAGGTACGCCGTCCTGCGGCCCGTAGAATGTGGGATACTGCTCTATAAGCCATTCATCTGGAAAAATAAATCAAGTCAGGATTGGAGCAAAGTATATACCTCTAAAAGTAGTTTCAATAACATAATCGAGCATATAAAACAGATAGAAATGAAATACAAGATCACTAAACATATGAATGAATGAACAATAGATATACAGGTAAGGTACAGAATATAGATCAATAATATAAATATCAATAATATGATGAAATAACTGCAATCTAACTAATGTGCCTCAGAATACTAGTTTATTATGGGATCGGGTTAGGTGAACATGATCAGGTTAGACGATCACAAGTGAGGTATATAACTAGAATGTACACGATATAACAATGGGCTTTTATCACATAATCAACTCCTACTCTTCCATCCCTAACTACTACCAATAGATCCAATCACGACACTCTACGAACATAAAATATATCACTGAACACGAGCAGTAGGTGTACACGAATATCATAACCATCGAACACGAGTAGTGGGTGTACACGAATAAGCACACTGAACACGAGCAGTGTGTGAACACAAAATATAAATCAATACCCAATATACACGATGAAATACATGTACATAAGTATCCGTTGAATACGGTAGGGGATAACATCTTCTGACGGGATCCATGTAGTACAAGTTCGTGAAATTATTGTGTCGAAATCAAGTATATAATTCTAGAACATGCATATATACAATATTATGAATTAAAAACTATCAGAGAAATATACTCGCCTGAAGCCTTGAGCAAGGTGTGTCTCTTGATGCCCAAGCTGGTGTCACACAGACCTATATATGGTATATTGTATCAATACAAGGTTCAAAAATAAAAATCAATTAAGTTGATGAGAGAATGATAGAACCTGCCTTGCAAGCTAAATAAGTGAACTCACCTAGCTTGTCTTTGAAACGATCATGTCTGCTTAACTAAGAATCCTGAAACGCCTGTCTAAGACTAAGTATTTGCATGAACATGTTCCACTATCGTCTATGTTCCGAGAGAACCATATCGTGTGCCTGAATGTGTTTAAAGATAAGGCGGCTTGCCCCGTAACAAAAAAAATATAATTTGATTGATCGTCTCATCTGCATCCTAGAGTTTATTTGATAGTGTTTCATGCATTCGCATCAGTCGGATAATAGCTATTTGGTGGAAAGCAACCATGTGTCATGGCTACTACAGAGATAGTGGAAAGCAACCATGTGTCACGGCTGCCAGTATCATCAGATAAATGAGTCATTGGTTAGCTGGATCAACCGCTGCCGATCCTGAGATACTCGGGGACCGGACTGCATATAAGTTAGTTCATCGTGTTGGCTTGGATAGAGGACTGCCCCTAGATATGTATTTGTGTCTATATGTGCATTTGTCCCTAGAGACTTTGAGTATAGCTCACGAGACACGCTGTGCACACCCTGATAAATAGAATAATTGACTTATCTTGCTTATATCGAATATGAACTCTGTTTTTAAAGATGTTTCCAAAAACAAAGTAGTATGACTACGTTCTTCTGCTGCATGTAACGAACATAGATAAAACTAAACAGATCACTGGTAATGTAATATTTTATAACATGATTACTTAGTGTTGGTTTTAGTGAATGCTTGCTTCTGTTCAGTTGTTTATTCTTACCAGTACTTATAAAAGTGCTGACCCACCAACAGTTTACTTGCTTGCAGGTACTGGATCGTCCGAGGAGCGATAGGCGTGCCTCATCCACAAGACCCATAAATTTTGGCTTCGATTGCCTCGAGCATGCTTTCATATAAAGGGACATAATGTATGGAACAATGCCTTTGTAAACAGATAACCCAGTCCCTCGATTTGCCCCGAATACTCAGTTGGCTAAATGTATTGCATTGTAAAAATGTCTCTCCGCTTCTTACTCGATTGATGCGATGATAGCCAAACTTTAACGATGTTGCTTTGTGTGGACGCAACTCCAGGCTCATATGGCATCACGTCCCGGTATCAAACCGCCATACGTGCCCCGTCGGGAGCACCGAGGTACGGTGATTCGCGTCCGGTGCACCGAGGCACGGTGATTCGCGTCCGGTCCCGGCGAGGAAAACGGTGGTCGGGCAGCCCTCGGGGTCGGGACGTGACATAATGGTATCAGAATGGATTCGATTCCTTGCCCAATCCGTTGTTTTGACTCTGAGATTTGCTCGATATAGTATTGCAATAGAGCGGTCATACAATAAGTCCCTAGATATCCTCAAAGCTGTGCAAATATTTTCTGGACTTGACTTGATTGTTTCGATTGAGTACGGCGAGGGATTAGGACTATCGCTGCTCGGATTATCGAAAAGTTTATCCTTGAAGTTTCGAGGACAAAACTTTTTATTGGTGGGTAAGTATGTAATGTCCCGCTCCGCGTCGGCATTATGTATCAAGGTGAGTGGGCAGAACTTCATTCTCTGATTCTTGCACGCCTTAATAATGAATCTGAGTTTTTGTTTGCTTGTTTTTATAAGAGAATGATAGAACCTGCCTTGCATGCTAAATAAGTGAACTCACCTAGCTTGTCTTTGAAACAATCATGTGTGCTTAACTAAGAATCCTGAAACGCCTGTCTAAGACTAAGTGTTTGCATGAACATGTTCCATTATCGCCTATGCTCCGAGAGAACCATATCATGTGCCTGAATGTGTTCAAAGATAAGGCGGCTTCCCCCGCAACAAAGAAATATAATATGATGGTTTATCTCGTCTGCATCCTAGAGTTTATTTGATAGTATTTCATGCATTCGTATCGGTCGGACAATGGTTATTTGGTGGAAAGCAGCCATGTGTCACGGCTGCTACAAAGATAGTGGAAAGCAACCATGTGTCACGGCTGCCAATAGCATCAGATAAATGAGTCATTGGTTAGCTGGATCAACCGCTGCCGATCCTGAAATACTCGAGGACCGCACTGCATATAAGTTAGTTCATCGTGTTGGCTTGGATAGAGTACTGCACCTAGATATATATTTGTGTCTAGATGTGTATTTGTCCCTAGAGTCTTTGAGTATAGCTAACGAGACACGCTGCGCACACCCTGATAAACAGAACAATCGGCTTATCTTGCTTATATCGAATATGAACTCTGTTTTTAAAGATGTTTTCAAAAACAAAGTAATATGACTCCGTTCTTTTGTTGTATGTAACGAACATAGGTAAAACTAGAAAGATCACTAATAATGTAATATTTTATAACATGATTATTTAGTGTTGGTTTTAGTGAATGCTAGTTGTTTATTCTCACCAGTACTTATAAAAGTGCTGACCCACCAACAGTTTACTTGCTTGCAAGTATTGGATCGTCCGAGGGAGCGATAGGCGTGCCTCATCCCCAAGACCCAGAAATTCTGGTTTTGATTGCCTCAAGCATGCTATCGTATAAAGGGGCATAATGTATGGAACGATGCCTTTGTAAACAAAGAACCCAGTCCCTCGATTTGCCCCGAATACTCAGTTGGCTAAATGCATTGCATTACAACAATGTCCCTCCGTTGCTTACTCGATTGATGCGATGATAGCCAAACTTTAACGATGTTGCCTTGTGCGGGTGCAACTCCAGGATCACACGGCATCATGTCCTGGTATCAAACGACCATACGTGCCCCATCGGGAGCACCGAGGTGCGGTGATTCGCGTCTGGTCTGGGCGGGGCAAACTGTATTCGGGTGGCCCTCGGAGCCGGGGCGTGACAGTACTCGGCCTCAAATATAGACCTAGCCTCTACATCTTAGTTCTTGCTGCACCAAGATACAAGATTGCCTCCAACAAAAATATAGTAACCTGTAGTAGACTTGCGATCGTCCATACAACCCGCCCAATCGGTATCAAGGTAGCCTTCTACTCTCAGATGTCCATAACTTCTGAACCATAACCCCTTTCCTGGGCTTCCTTTAATATACTTGAGAATTTTGTGAACTGCCTCCATATGCTGTTCTCTGGGATCTTGCATATATCTACTCACCACATGCACGACATAAGTAATATCAGGTCTCGTATGTCATAGATATATGAGCCGACCAACTAATCTTTGATATTGCTTCTTACTCACCGGATCACCACCCTCAGCACACAACTTGTGATTCCGCTCGATAGGATTAGAAGCAACCCTGCAACTAAGCATTCCTGTCTCTAAAAGAAGGTCCAGAGTATACTTTTGCTGAGAAAGTACTATACCCCATAACACAGACTGCAAGCCTGAATCTATCAAGCCATGCTCTCGGAGACTGCTTTAGCCCATACAAAGACTTCTTCAATTTGCATACCTTTTCCGTTGATTATGAATTAGCAAAGCCTGGTAGAATCTCCATATACACCTCCTCTTGGAGATCCCCGTGCAAAAAGTCGTTCTTGATATCTAGCTAATGTAGTTGCCAATTGAAGTTGGCAGCACATGACACCAACACTCGCACAGTGCTCATCTTTGCGACTGGAGAAAAGGTCTCATCATAGTCAAGACCATAAGTTTGGCTGTAGCCTTTAGCAACCAATCTAGCCTTATACTTGTCAATCTTTCCCTCTAGAGTCTGCTTAACAGTATAAACCCATTTATATCCAACATCACGTTATGGGAGACTTATTTAGTCCCACATCAGATAAAAAATAAGGAGGAGGCTAGCCTCCTCCTATATATATGTACCCCCTCTCTTGGAAGTAAATCAATCAATTATTTTCTCTTTATATATCCAATAAACAATAATTAACAAAATGGCAAAGTAAAGTCCATTCTAACTGATTTAAATCTATAAATGACATAATAAAAAAGACTTATACAATGCAATGAAATACATTTAAGAATTAATTAGGATTTAAGTAAAATTTATATATTCTTTATAGTTTTAAAATTAGAAAAATAGAAAACCAATCACTTAATCAACTTAAGAATGAATTTATCTATAAAATTATGGGGCCAATAATTAATTATTTGACAAAATAATTAAACATGGAGGGAGGGAAGGAGATAGTTAATTATGTAGAGAAAGACAGAGAGTTCTAAACCCTTGGATAACTGAGTTCTAAACCCTTGGATAACTAGTTTAGGTATTTTAATCCTGATCATCCTGTCTTTATATATATATATATATATATATATATATATATATATATATATATATATAATTGTGTTACAGATTCCTGGCTCGAAGGCCTACAAACTCGGCCCGAAGGCCCACCACATCTCGGCCCGAAGGCCTGCACCTTAACTGTACCCATCACCAACTCACCACTTAATTCCCCCCAAAGGAAAATTAAATAGTGTCCAGGATGCTCGAACCCGCAACCTCCTGGATAATATGCATCGGTCTTAACCACTAGGCTAGACATCGTTTGATATATATATATATATATATATATATATATATATATATATATATATATATATATATATATATATATATATATATATATATATATATATATAATCTAGCTCAAGTGGCTAAGGTGAGAGGCATTATCCCTAGAGATACGAGATTGAGCCAGGTGGGAAGCAATTATTACTCATTTAATTTAAAATGGTGTAGCATGCCTACTATCCATGTGGAGCAACAGACTTATGGATAAGGTGTAGAGGATCTATTTACCAAGTAATATGAGCCTTTGAGATATGGGTAAGAATTACTCAATTTTGGACCAAGAATCGAAATAAACCTAATAAGATATTTCGTTCAATTTAAACTTTTTTTATTTAGTTTCGATTTTAAAATACTAATTCCTTATTCGGTTTTGGTTTTGGGTTATAGTTTTGATCCAAAAACAAAAGCAGAATAATAATTACACAATTACATAAATACCCTTAATTTGACGCATATTTTATAATTAAAAAAGTATATATTTTTTAGAATATTATAGAAATAATAATTATATATATGTCAACTTTGGTAATTTAATAAGTTGTCCAACTTTTGTAGTGCCCCGCTCCTAGCAGTTCTCTACGTGACGATTGTGTCTCGGTTCACTCAGTCAAAATTGAGTATTGGGAAAAAAAATTTGCATAATCAATCACGGACGAATGCAATGATCATTTCCAACTCCTGGATCGGTTTTTGTTGGAATGAGTCCAAGAGTTTTCGTTGGATTTTTTGATGCTTATTTTGATGAATACGTTTTCGTGATAGTTTTCGATGATTAATTGTCTCACCCATTTTCATCATTTTTTTTGCATTCATTCTTGAGAACTCTAAGAGAAAGGAAGATAAATATGGTATTCTGATCCGATGTTGGTGCCAATACAGGTAGACGCATAATCGGAGCTTGATCGTACACGTGTTCTCCTTCTCTCGGTATTATCTAGTTAGTGAACGGATCTGTCCTTTCTTTCCTACTACTTTAAGCCAATAATAATCAATGAGATCTCTTGTTAACCTTGCTAAATTCAATGATCGATAAAGTCACTAATGCCAGAAGTTAATACCACTACAGTAAATCAATGGATTACATTGATTAGAGGAAACGTTATAAAATTTACACATGCATAACATAGGGAGGAATACAATTATCGAATCGCGGTTTGGTACTATAAGATAACGTTAAATTGGAGCATATAGGCTACTAATCTAATCACTGAATAAGTAAGCTGAAACGAGAATAAAAGATTATACATCTTGCTCTAATTATTTTCAATACCTTATACTACAATTTATACTTATCATCGAGTCATAGATGCATTGTACGTTCGTGGACAACTTATGCACAAGGTTTGGTAAAAAAAATTGAACGGAACCTAAGGTACTAGGGACCGTTCGGCCCGGGAGAAATAGTAAGCGCATTGGTAGCGCATGGTATAAGCGAGAAATTCATTGAGACTTTCTACCTTCATGAATGGCGCTTCGCACTCCCATTGAAGTCCTATATGGCTTGTCCATCGTGGTGCTATACCACAGATGACCTAAATGAGAGAGATTTCATGCTAACGATTGTCTTGTACATGGACGATAACTATTATCTTGTAAGTTATACATAAACGGCCAACGACCGTGGGTAAGAACATATATTTTTTAAATAAAATTACATGTTTCACTGCTTTTACTGTTGCATATTAAAATGCTTGTCATATAATTCAGAAGTGTTGGTTTAGGTGAGTGGGCTACTTTTTCTCACCAGTACATGTTATGTACTAACCCACGTCTCTGTGGGCAACTCAGGTATTCGAGACTCCGCGGGCGCTCAAGGGAGATAAAGCTTTAGCGACAGTTTTCAAGCTTCTTCCTATTTCAAAAGTATTTTGAAGATTTCAATTGTAGTTTCCTAGTTCAAGTTGTAATAAAGGGACATAATATATAGAATAAAATATTATTTCATGTCTGCCTATCAGTTGTTTTACTTTTTGCAAAGCTATGTAAGTCAAACATGCATTTTTATTTCACCACTGAAAAGTTGTACTTTGTTACAATAAATCAATAAAGAGTTATTTTATTCCTATCCTATGTATTCAATATTTTGGTTGTCGTGTTGCTGAGTTTCTTTAAAATATTACAAACTGTGCACATTTTTGCCTATTATAAGTGTAACCTAGACTTATACGACATCATGCCCAGCGAGGACTTTTGATTTTGCAGAATAGGGGAGTGACAACTTTGGGTCCAACATTAAAATACAACAAACATATGTATAAAAATTGCTCTTCTTAAATATAATTTAACCACAAACAAACTTTGGGTCCAGTCCATTAAACAAGAAAAAAGTCAAACTGAATAAACCAAATAAACCAAATTGATTGTCGGTTTGGTTTGGTTTCGATTATGGCTAATTTTGGTTTGATTACGGTTTTCGATTGTTAGTAGTTTGGTTTATTTGGTTTTGACTATATAGTTTGGCTGAAATCGAATAACTAAAATTTTACCCCTACTACATGTCGAGTAAAAGGCCTTCAGATCAGGATGTGTGAATTTTGTGATATTCCATATATATACACCGATTGAATGTATTATGTTAATTTGATGGAATAATATATTTTCAACTTGATATTCTTAACTATATAAGTTTTTCAAGTTGATAACCTGAACTTTAATATTATACAATTCATATTCTCAACTATTGATTATTTTTAAGTCGATACCTTCCGTTAGTCAATGGGTAGTTTTTTGTCCTTACAAAGAAAAGTGAATCTTTTTTTTACCAAATTAGCCCTGAACCTCTTCTCCAACTGACAGCCATGTGATGGAGCTTCCCCTATCTTATTCCTCTTCTCTAGATTCTCCAAATTCAAGCAAACCCAAACCCTAATTTCTTCTACTCCATCACTCTTTTTCAACCTCACCACCATTTTTCTCACATAAAACCTGAACCCTAATTATTCTTCTTACTATCATAAATCCCTAACCCTAATTTTTCTTCTTCAACCTCACCTTCATTTTCCTAATTAACCATATATAACATGTAAAAAGCAAAAATAACAGAAGACCAAGAGAAACAAAGATGAAGACATCAAACAAAATGGATCTTTAACATAGAAATCAAAGAAAAAATGCATCTTTGAAACATTTGCCTAAAGAAAAAGACAATATTTGTTGAATTATCCGTGATTTCATCTTTATGCCTTTGAGAGTTCTTTTGTAGACGCAGCCATGCTTCCTTTCCTATTAGTTGCTCCAGGGGGAAGCCTTTGGTGGAGCCTTTTTTTTCTTATAGCTCAACTCCATTTATTTTATTTTTCTCCTTTAATATTTATTCCTAGTAACCAGGTGGATGCATAGATTGAAAAGCTTGCTTGTGGGATAGATAACATTGAGAGGAAGGAATAAAATTTTAATATAGGGGAAAGGTGTAAACCCCCTGATTTTTCAAGATTTTTAAAACTGGATTTTTCAGAATTTTCTGGAATTTTTCGAAAATTTTTGCTAATTAAAAACGAGATATTTTTGGCATTAAATAAAATTAAATATTTTTAAAATATAATAAAATAATATAAAAATAATATTTTTGGGTGTAAAATAAAAAACTGGACTTAGGGTAATTTTCTGGGAATTTATTGGACCCCAAAAATATTTTTAAAAGCCCTAAAACTATTTTTAAAAAAATTAAAAATAAAAAAACCAATCTAACCGGGCTGAACCGGGTTCAAACCGGCCTGAACCGGCTGAACCCGGTCCAGCTGAACCGGACCGGCCGAACCGCCCTAGCGGGTCGGGTCGGGTCCGCCCGACCGAACCCGCACCCGAACCCGCCCGCGAACCCGCAACCCTTTCCCTCTCCCCCACTCGCCTGCGACCGAGTCCACCGCCAAATCCGTCGCCGGAGCCCTCGTCGCTCCGCCCGGCCCGCTCCCCCGCGACCCTGCCACGTCCCCGCACCCGTCGGCCCCCTCCTCCGCCTCTCCCGGCCGACCCCCCCTCCTAGCTTCCTCAATAAAACCCCCTGTACTCCTCCCTCCGGCCACCTGAAAACCCCCGTCGACCACCGCTCCTCACCGCACCCGCGCCACCCAGATCCGCCGCCTCCCCGGCCGTGCCTCGCCCCCGCCAGCCCCCTCCGACCGGTCTCCCTCTCCTCCCTACTCCCCCGACAGCAGACCCAGCCGCAGCCTCCCTCCGGTCGCCGTGCTCCGCCTCCGGCCGCCTGCCGCGCGCCGCCGTCCAGCCTCCCCGCCGCCAGCGCCGCCCTAGCCCCTCCAGCCGTCCTCCCCCGCCGCAGCTCCGGCCAGCAACCCTAACCCTAGGGTTGGGTTCGACTCGGACACGGCCCCTTCATGTCGTGTCGGACACGAGAAACTGCGGTTTTTTGAGCCATGTTTAGGTACCCGCATCTCTCTGCTCGTTTACCCATTTTCGATTCCGTCTATTGCATCGCGAACCCTGTGTGACCCTCTCGGTGCCCGTGCAACCCGCTCGGGGCATCGCGCCCTGTGGCGATCGCGAACAGCGATCCAAAAACAGGAAAAATAACGCCCTGATTCACCCCGGAACTGGGTACGCCCCGTCAAACGGGATGACTTGGTCGCGTGCGGTCTTCACCGATACGTGCGCGCCGTTGATACGGACGTGTGGGATTTCGCAGAAGTCGATTCGGATGTGCGTGCACACCGGAATCAACGCGTATCCGCGGACACCGTCCCGTATCCGTTAGTTCTGGAATGCGTCCTAACTTTGTGTACACACGTCAGATTGAAACAAAATTTGAGCCATCGGACTCGTAGCAATACGCTGGTCCTGTGACCCAAGTTTGGTTCGATTCTGAGAACGTTGACAAAATCGCGTATCGTGGGCCCCATAGGCTCCACTTGACGGGCGATTTTGTGATCGGTTCATCGGAATCTAATTCTGGAAGTTCCGTTGGGTTCGTATCATCGTTCCTGACCTGTTGACACTAAGTTTGGCGAATTTAGAGACCTTTGTTCCTGACACGTTTTTTGGTGCGAAGTGGGCCACATGTGGTGTAAACCCCCTCAATATATTCTGTAGATAGTTAGAGTGGACTAGGAATATTTTTATAGATAATATTGAGGTTTAGAGTAGAGTATATTTATCTGGAATTTTAATCCAATTAATTAAACCCTTGGCGCGCACTATCGTTGTCTAATTATTCGGAGCCCATTTTCAGCCCATAAATTCCGTACAAATATTGTACACTCGACTCAACTCGTCAAATTAGGCACTGGACCTTTCCGTCACAAAAAGTTAGATTCTGTTGTGCTCTAAATTAATTGTACAACTTTTCGAATCCGAAATCCATATTTAATTCGGTGTCGGACTCCTGTGTCGTTACTCTAAATTTTGGGATACCAACTTAACCCGTTGAGCCGGACCAACAAAAGGGTCCAAGACTGACTCCAAGCCCCCACCATTTTTGGCTTTTGCGCCATTTTCGGATTTTGACCCCAAGTGCCCCAAATTAAATTAAATTCGCGGGACACTTATTTCTATTTAATTCGGGATTACCAACTTGGTAAATCCCATTTAAATCCTAAATTAATCCCAATGCCCATTTAATTAAACACGTTCCTCACCCACACTACCCCCTCGTCATACAATTTAATAAACGCAATTTTTGGCACAATTTTCGCGTCATTTCATGTGTTTGTACAAGTTCCCGAACTTAAGGGGCTAAAGTGCAAAAGTAGCAATAGGTGTCACTTTCTCATTGGTTTGGGCCAATGAAGAAAGCTTCCCCCCCTCTTGGACCGGTCACAACCCCCCCTCTCTCCCTCATGGAAGCATTCATCCATCATAATAAATCTTAACCACCCATTCAAATAATTCCAATCATTCTCCACCACACAATCAACACACACTCTCCTATATAATTTTCCCCTCACACACCTATCCCTAGGCCGGCCCTAATTCCAAGGAACATTGAAAACCCCCCTCCCTCACTCTCTCTCCTCCCTCTCATTCCCTCAACCGTAAGCTCCCTTCCCATTTTCTTTCTTTTCTTCTTCTTCTTCTTCTTCTTCTTCTTCTTCTTTCCTCCTACTTCACCATTTAATTCCCTACTTCACCAACACCTTTATTTCTCCACCACCACCACCTCAGCCCCTTCCCACACCCCCACGGCCGTGCACAGCCCACCCCACGGCCACTGTACACAGCCCCTCTCCCTTCACTACTTTACCACCTCACCCCCTCACCTTCACACTTCATTTCTTCATCACCACCACCATCCACCTTCACCACCACCTCATTCAACTTCACCACCCCCATCCAGTCACTCCACCACCACCATCCAGTCCCACGACCACCATGAGCACCATCAACTCCGGCGAGCCTTATTGAGGTTCATTCCTCCACCTCTCATATAATAAATTCCAGAATATTAATTGTGTTAAATAGGAAGTTTTAATTATGGAGTGATGTTAATTATGGAGATGTTTATATATATTGTTAGAGTATATATTGTGTGGACTAGTTTAGTGTAATTTTTGGACATGAATAATGTGTCATGGATATATGCATGGGTGAAGGAAATATTAAAAAAATTACATGTGGATTAATTACAATTTGAAAGAAGGATTCTTGAATATATGTAAATGGTTAGTGTAGGTTTACGTTGCACTAAGTGTTAAAGAATAATTTGGTTAATTAAAATGAGATGTTATGTGAATGCATATGAAAATTAAAATGACTTGAGGATGGGTTTAATGAGGTTGACATAGTTTTAATATTTATAGTGAACATGTATCTCGTATTTGATAAAGTTGGACTATGGATTAGAGATTGTCTTCGACATGAAATATAACAAATGAAATTAATTATGAATTCGAGGAAAAGTAAGTTTTGACATTTAAATAAATAATCGGGATGTATGGTTCATGATAGAAATTATTAATTGAATTATGGAGAATTAAATTGAGGAGAGCTTATTGATGACAAGTCGATTTTGACTATCGTACCGATAGTCAACTGTAGTCAACCCCCTAGTATCTAGTCTCTGATAGTCATAGCTGAGACTGAGTCTAGGTGTAGATATATGTAGCACACCTGTCTGTTGTAAAATAGATTATTGATTCTAGTTTGTAATTTATCTCTAGGTATTGCGGGACCTGAGGACTTGGACGTAGTACCCGATCCCCGTCATCAGCAGCTGCACGCAGGCAAGTGTACCTTGCCACCATGTATTTCAGTTTACAGATATTTATTGTTTCGTATGTACATCGTGCACATAATTATGTTGACGTTCGGTACTTCGCGTCCGGTTCATAGCCGGGTGAAGACGTACGTCGTAGCATCCTAGGAAGATTGTCGGTTGATTCGCAGTATCTCGATATGCGTACCTGAGTTTATCGACACCCCAGGACACACTCATACACTGTGATCGTGTCAGATTCCTGTATCCTGATACTGACATCATGACCAGAGACTGGGACGACCTTAGGGTCGCGTCTGTTGAGTTATTTTTTCTTGTGTCGAGACTGTAGTTAGAGGTTCAGGTTCAACGCACAATCGTTGACCGCTTGGGAAGGGGAAGACAGTTACTAGACGTTTGGGCTACTCTGCATGCGCTTATATATGTATATGTAGTGATCCTGTTTCATAGTGTAGTGATCCTGTTTTATAGTGTAGTGGTAACACCCGTGTGTCTCTGTGCTCGGAGCTACGGTACGACCCGTGTGTCTCTGTGTTCGGAGCTGCGGTTTTATTTTGGACAGCCCACGCGTCGAACGTTATCTTTAAACTGTGTCACACTAGTTGGTTATGATAGAGTACCCTGTCGTGCACTTGTACTTTCTGTTTACTTGGCATGTTATATTTCTGTACCTTGTTACGTCCCTCTGAGGACCTGGTTCCCTGCCAGTTTTGCAGCATAGACGATTATGAAGCACTTGGAGATACTGATGGAGTGGCATATCTTGCGAGCATGGTACCAGGTACTCACATTATATTTACCGGCATTATGGTTATTTTACATTGCTTATTCATCTGCTGTTGTAGCCTAGTTTTGTAGACTCATACTTCTTCTCGAGTCTATTCGAGTTAGTGTGTTATTGGGCAGCCGACCTTAGCACATTTAGCTCTTTCTTGTATACTGATGTACATTGTGGATTGAGACATAGAGGTTTACATTTATGAATATCTAGATAGTGCCCTTTATATTACAGCTTATACATATTCGAGTCAGACCAGAGTCTGGTCGAATGCGTAGCTGACGTATCACATATTCCTGGTCCTACGTATTTTGGGACTGGGACGTGACATGTTTTTGTGGTGGCCCATGCAGGTCCAATTTAAATCGTCTTGGTCACCTGACTGTGCCAAGCGAGCCTGCAAATTAGGAAAAGATATTATGATTGTTGAATAGGATCTCAATCCATGATCGATTTTAAAACTCTTTGTATATGATTATCGCCCTTGGACTTCCACTTTGCATTCGTTCAATCTTCGTAAATATCGCTATCCTTGTTCCTCGTCCCCTATTGTTCGGGGAGACGAATGCTCGTGACTGATGACTTCCTTCTAGAAGAAGATCGAAGACCAGACGACAGGAGACAAAATTGATATACCTTTCTATGAGAAGAATGTTACCCTATCAGGATAGATTGAAGGGTTCTTTGGATTCTAGAATTAGTATGAAAGGGTAGCAAGAGAATTGGAGCCAGTACTACCCTAGTCGTACTTGAGATAGCAGTGACCTTGGGAGTACTGAGAGCTAGAAGGATTGTTGATCATGACCTAGAATGATTTATGTGAATGCATAGCCTGACGATGGAAACTAGTGGTTATATATGATAGCAATACCAGAAATGATATTATGGACTAGAGAAGATGAAAATTTTAGGATCTCACTTGGAAGATAATGATCGAATTCCAGGAAATTCTAGTATGTGCTAGAGTGATACCAATATTATACTTGTGACTTGGAGAGATGAATAACGAAAAGAAGAAATTTGAGGAATAAAATTTTAGGAAAAACTTTGAGGAGAAGAGAATTATACATTAGGCGAGGGAAATTTTTTTTTTTGAGGATTGATGTTGGAAACAGAACGGGAGAAATTATTTTGAGGTTTAGTCTAGACTATGACTTTATCCTAGACATGGATTGGTTGAGCCAATACCACGTAATGCGAGATTGTTGACGTGATTATATTATTTATGACCACCAGATTACCCTGAGTTTGAGTTACTTCTGGGAGCCCAGGAGTATGGTGCTCAGCTACCTAAGGGGTATACAATGCAGGAGGTGAACCGGTATACCACCATATTATATCAGAGTTGAGGATATTTTTTCGGAGGATCTCCCAGGAGTGCCACCTGACAGAGAGATTGGATTCACTATAGAGTTGACTCCAGGAGCCGAGCCAGTTACTTTCCCCATTTACAGACTAGCACTGAAGGAGTTGGTTGAGTTCAAGTAGATGATCTCTTAGAAAAGGGTTTCATACGGGCTAGTGTATCTCCATGGGGAGCACCCATTCGGTTCGTACCAAAGAAGGACGGGACGGCACGCTTGTGTATCGATTACAGAGCGTTAAATGCTGTAACGATAAAGAACAAGTATCCACTACCGCACATCGATGATTTGTTTGATCAGCTTAGCGGTGCATGTGTATTCTCGAAGATCGACCTCAGATCCGGATATCATCAGATCAAGGTACGAAAAGAGAACATCCAGAAAACTGCCTTTCGGACGAAGTATGGCCATTATGAGTTTTTAGTCATGCCGTTTGGTTTAACCAACGCGCCAGCAGTATTCATGTATTGGATGAACAATGTTTTCCACCAGTACTTAGATAAGTTCGTGGTGGTATTTATAGACGATATCCTGATATATTCCAAGACCCAGGAGGAGCATGAGAGACACCTTAGGATCGTGTTGGAGACGCTGAGACATGAGAGGCTGTACGCCAAACTCAGCAAATATGAGTTTTGCTTGGATAGAGTACCATTTCTGGGACACATAATCACCGGAGATGGACTATCAGTTGATCCGGAGAAGATAGCTGCAGTAGAGACCTGGCCTACCCCTACATCAGTTACGGAGGTTAGGAGTTTCCTCTGACTTGCCGGATATTACCGAAGGTTCGTGGAAAACTTTTCGAGGATAGCTGCGCCTATGACGCGAATGACGCGTAAAGGCGAAGAGTTTATCTGGACCGACGAGTGTCAGGCGGCTTTCGATGAGCTGAAGAAGCGTCTGACATCGGCACCGATTTTGACACTACCTTCCGGATCAGGAGGATTTGTAGTATACAGTGATGCGTCAGGGAGCGGATTAGGATGTGTATTGATGCAACACGGCAAGGTGATAGCCTACGCATCGAGACAGCTGAGAGTTTATGAGAAGAACTATCCGACGCACGACTTGGAGCTAGCTGCGGTAATATTTGCACTAAAGCTATGGAGACATTACCTTTATGGTAAGCGTGTTGAGATTTATACAGATCATAAAAGCCTGAAGTACGTCTACACGCAGAAGGAGCTCAATATGAGGCAGAGACGTTGGCTAGAGTTGATGACAGATTATGACATTGAGCTACAGTACCACCCTGCCAAGGCGAACGTCGTAGCAGATGCCTTAAGCAGGAAGCCCATGGCATACTTTCTGACGACGCAGCGACAGTTACTAGAGGATCTCCAGGAGCTTGGGATGGAGATCGTATTGCCAGGCATGGATGGACAGATGGCCAGTCTTGAGGTTCAGTCTACTTTGATCGAGAGGATCAGGGCAGCATTGCCTACAGATGCGAGATTCTGACGTCTGCGAGAGAGAACAGAAGCCGGCATGCAAACGGGACTCAGGATTCATAAAGACGGAACGCTGAGGTGCGGAGATCGCCTATATGTTCCGAGTGGCGAGCTACACCAAGAGTTGATGACCGAGGCTCATAGTTCGATTTATTCCATTCATCCCGGGGGTACGAAGATGTACCGAGACTTGAGACAGCATTTTTGGTGGCATGGGATGAAGAGGAAAATTGCAAGGTTTATGGCGAGGTGTTTAGTTTGTCAGCAAGTTAAGGCTGAACATCAGAGGACTGCAGGATTATTGCAGCCACTCTCCATTCCCGAGTGGAAGTGGGAACACATTACCATGGACTTCGTCACAGGATTTCCACGAAGCCCTAGCGGGAAGGATGCAGTTTGGGTTGTCGTAGACAGACTCACCAAGTCTGCACATTTCTTGCCCTTCAGAGTTGGGCAATCCACAAAGATACTAGCTGACATGTATATGAGGCAGATAGTACGATTACATGGAGTGCCTGTCAGCATCGTATCGGATCGTGATTCCAGATTCACGTCACATTTTTGGCGGAGTATGCAGGAGAGCCTAGGAACTCGTCTCAAGTTCAGCACTGCGTATCATCCACAGACTGATGGACAGTCAGAGCGCACGATACAGATATTAGAGGATATGTTGCGAGCGTACATGATTGATTTTGGAGGTTCTTGGGAGGACCATCTACACTTGGTAGAATTCTCCTACAATAACAGCTACCAGGCCAGCATACAGATGGCACCCTATGAGGCACTGTACGACAGGAAATATAGGTCGCCAGTTTGTTGGAGTGACATGGGAGAGCGTCAGATACTTGGTCCAGAATTGGTGACACAGACAGTAGAGAAGGTCAAGCAGATTCAGAGCCACCTGCGCGCAGCACAGGACAGACAGAAATACTGGGCAGATGCGCACCGCAGGCCATTGGAGTTCAAGGAGGGTGACCACGTATTTTTGAGGATATCGCCCACTCGTGGTACCATCATATTCAGAGGCAGAGGCAAGCTGAGTCCAAGGTATATCGGACCTTTTGACATTCTGGAACGAGTTGGCGAAGTGGCTTACCGTCTTGCATTACCTCCATCATTAGAGGGAGTACATGACGTATTTCACGTATCGCAATTGAGGAGATACGTCGCAGACCCTAGCCACGTGCTTGATCATTCAGAGATTACAGTCGGGCCTAGTCTGTCTTACGTAGAGCAGCCAGTTGAGATCCTCGATCGCAGCGAGAAGACCTTGAGAGGACAGACGATTCGACTGGTCAGAGTGGCATGAAAGCACCATTCCACAGGCGAGTCTACTTGGGAGCGCGATGATTCTATTCGGCAGCGATTCCCGTACTTATTTGAGGAGCAAGGTACGAATTTACGTACGGCAATTTAATTACTAGTTGTTTTAAATTCTGTTAGATATTATCGTGCTTTACTTTTAATTTCGGGGACAAAATTTTTCTAAGTTGGGAAGAATGTAAACCCCCTCAATTTATTCTGTAAATAGTTAGAGTGGACCAGGAATATTTTTATAGATAATATTGAGGTTTAGAGTAGAGTATATTTATCTGGAATTTTAATCCAATTAATTAAACCCTTGGCGCGCACTATCGTTGTCTAATTATTCGGAGCCCATTTTCAGCCCATAAATTCCGTACAAATATTGTACACTCGACTCAACTCGCCAAATTAGGCACTGGACCTTTCCGTCACAAAAAGTCAGATTCCGTTGTGCTCTAAATTAATTGTACAACTTTTCGAATCCGAAATCCATATTTAATTCGGTGTCGGACTCCTGTGTCGTTACTCTAAATTTTGGGATACCAACTTAACCCGTTGAGCCGGACCAACAAAAAGGTCCAAGACTGACTCCAAGCCCCCACCATTTTTGGCTTTTGCGCCATTTCCGGATTTTGACCCCAAGTACCCCAAATTAAATTAAATTCGCGGGACGCTTATTTCTATTTAATTCGGGATTACCAACTTGGTAAATCTCATTTAAATCCTAAATTAATCCCAATGCCCATTTAATTAAACCCGTTCCTCACCCACACTACCCCCTCGTCATACAATTTAATAAACGCAATTTTTGGCACAATTTTTGCGTCATTTCATGTGTTTGTACAAGTTCTCGAACTTAAGGGGCTAAAGTGCAAAAGTAGCAATAGGTGTCACTTTCTCATTGGTTTGGGCCAATGAAGAAAGCTTCCCCCCCTTTGGACAGGTCACAACCCCCCTCTCTCCCTCATGGAAGCATTCATCCATCATAATAAATCTCAACCACCCATTCAAATAATTCCAATCATTCTCCACCACACAATCAACACACACTCTCCTATATAATTTCCCCCCTCACACACCTATCCCTAGGCCGGCCCTAATTCCAAGGAACATTGAAAACCCCCCTCCCTCACTCTCTCTCCTCCCTCTCCTTCCCTCAACCGTAAGCTCCCTTCCCATTTCCTTTCTTTTCTTCTTCTTCTTCTTCTTCTTCTTCTTCTTCTTCTTCTTCTTCTTCCCTCCTACTTCACCATTTAATTCCCTACTTCACCAACACCTTCATTTCTCCACCACCACCACCTCAGCCCCTTCCCACACCCCCACGGCCGTGCACAGCCCACCCCACGGCCACTGTACACAGTCCCTCTCCTTTCACTACTTCACCACCTCACCCCCTCACCTTCACACTTCATTTCTTCATCACCACCACCATCCACCTTCACCTTCACCACCACCTCATTCAACTTCACCACCCCCATCCAGTCACTCCACCACCACCATCCAGTCCCACGACCACCATGAGCACCATCAACTCCGACGAGCCTCATTGAGGTTCATTCCTCCACCTCTCATGTAATAAATTCCAGAATATTAATTGTGTTAAATAGGAAGTTTTAATTATGGAATAATGTTAATTATGGAGATGTTTATATATATTGTTAGAGTATATATTGTGTGGACTAGTTTAGTATAATTTTTGGACATAAATAATGTGTCATGGATATATGCATGGGTGAAGGAAATAATAAATAAATTACATGTGGATTAATTACAATTTGAAAGAAGGATTCTTGAATATATGTAAATGGTTAGTGTAGGTTTACGTTGCACTAAGTGTTAAAGAATAATTTGGTTAATTAAAATGAGATATTATGTGAATGCATATGAAAATTAAAATGACTTGAGGATGGGTTTAATGAGGTTGACATAGTTTTAATATTTATAGTGAACATGTATCTCGTATTTGATAAAGTTGGACTATGGATTAGAGGTTGTCTTCAACATGAAATATAACAAATGAAATTAATTATGAATTCGAGAAAAAGTGAGTTTTGACATTTAAATAAATAATCGGGATGTATGGTTCATGATAGAAATTATTAATTGAATTATGGAGAATTAAATTGAGGAGAGCTTATTGATGACAAGTCGATTTTGACTATCGTACCGATAGTCAACTGTAGTCAACCCCCTAGTGTCTAGTCTCTGATAGTCGTAGCTGAGACTGAGTCTAGGTGTAGATATGTGTAGCACACCTGTCTGTTGTAAAATAGATTATTGATTTTTGTTTGTAATTTATCTCTAGGTATTGCGGGACCTGAGGACTTGGACGCAGTACCCGATCCCCGTCATCAGCAGCCGCACGCAGGCAAGTGTACCTTGCCACCATGTATTTTAGTTTATAGATATTTATTGTTTCGTATGTACATCGTGCACATAATTATGTTGATGTTCGGTACTTCGCGTCCGGTTCACAGCCGGGTGAAGACGTACATCGTAGCATCCTAGGAAGATTGTCGGTTGATTCGCAGTATCTCGATATGCGTACCTGAGTTTATCGATACCCCAGGACACACTCATACACTGTGATCGTGCCAGATTACTGTATCTTGATACTGACATCATGACCAGAGACTGGGATGACCTTAGGGTCGCGTCTGTTGAGTTATTTTTCCTTGTGTCGAGACTGTAGTTAGAGGTTCAGGTTCAACGCACAATCGTTGACCGCTTGGGAAGGGAAAGACAGTTACTAGACGTTTGGGCTACTCTGCACGCGCTTATATATGTATATGTAGTGATCCTGTTTTATAGTGTAGTGATCCTGTTTTATAGTGTAGTGGTAACACCCGTGTGTCTCTGTGCTCGGAGCTACGGTACGACCCGTGTGTCTCTGTGTTCGGAGCTGCGGTTTTATTTTGGACAGCCCACGCGTCGAAAGTTGTCTTTAAACTGTGTCACACTAGTTGGTTATGATAGAGTACCCTGTCGTGCACTTGTACTTTCTGTTTACTTGGCATGTTATATTTCTGTACCTTGTTACGTCCCTCTGAGGACCTGGTTCCCTGCCAGTTTTGCAGCATAGACGATTACGGAGCACTTGGAGATACTGATGGAGTGGCATATCTTGCGAGCATGGTACCAGGTACTCACATTATATCTACCGGCATTATGGTTATTTTACATTGCTTATTCATCTGTTGTTGTAGCCTAGTTTTGTAGACTCATACTTCTTCTCGAGTCTATTCGAGTTAGTGTGTTATTGGGCGGCCGACCTTAGCACATTTAGCTCTTTCTTGTATACTGATGTACATTGTGGATTGAGACATAGAGGTTTACATTTATGAATATCTAGATAGTGCCCTTTATATTACAGCTTATACGTATTCGAGTCAGACCAGAGTCTGGTCGAATGCGTAGCTGGCGTGTCATATATTCCTGGTCCTACATATTTTGGGACTGGGACGTGACATGTGGACCCCGCTTTGACCCAAATTTTGCCATTTTTGCCCTTGTCTCCAAATTGGACTCAAAGACAGGAGTTTCTAGCTGATTGATATTTTCTGAATCTGATGGTAATATTTATTTCAGCAACCGAAGTACTGCCTGCAAATCCCGCTGAAGTCAGAGCCATAATTGGAGCTGGAACCCCAGACAAGTGTACCTTGCCAAACCCTGCAACTTTGCTACTTATTTTTCTTGACTTATTTATACATCAGTGGACAAGTGAACCTTGCCAACTCACAGTGATTCCTGTTATAATACTTTACTTGAGTTCTTGTAGATTTTATATGTAATCTTGATATAAACTGTTCAACCCAGGACCGAGTGACTTTACTTAGCGTCCGATTAATAGTCGGGTGCCAACCCCGTATGCGGAGTTGTGTAACGTCACATAGACATGGATTCTGAGACCCGATGTTTCTCGTACTTGTCTTAACAAGTACATCAGAATCCAGGAAACTTGACACTATTCATGAGACAGAATCTTCCTGAGATATTCGAGGTGATTCTGTATAGGATACAGGTTTTATGACATGGACATTTATTCATAGACATTATATGACTGCTACATTAGTTATGATCTTGCATGTCATGGATATGAGACGTGTGATTATATTGGGTGGGGAGAGACACACAGACTACAGGCTGAGCATATATATATGAAACCCCTATTATTGTGAGGCACAAGACTCTAAACCCGAGCTTGGCCCTTTACGTGTTATTACTGCTACCGGCTCCCCGACACAGAGCTTGTAGCGGCTTCAGCCTGAGTTCTAGTGATGCTCTCAACTTGCACTTATCACTTAGCTGGTTACATAGTTTACCCTATTGTTTACTTATTGCTGCACTGTTTATTTATTTTGGCTTGAGTTATTTTGTACCTTGCTATGTCCCCTGAGGACCTGGATCTGGATTATGTCCCCAGGTATAGCCGAAGAGATCCATCCAGAGATATACTGTACAGGAGCACTTCCAGAAGCTGTACCAGAACCGGAGAACGAGATCGTGCCAGAGGACTCCTCCTGAGTATTGGTTTTTCATAGTCAATTATTTCTGTTTCTATTTCCAGTTCCTTTATTTCCTATCTATTTGCTTTGATGTATCAGACTGGTTCTCGGATTGTTCACCGAGACACTTTTATTGAGATTTGTTAGTTATTTCTATTTGCGTTATTCTGGCATTTAATCTGCGATTATCTGTTGTGGATGAGATTAGTATAGACTGTGACTTGTAACATTTGATCTATTTATTGTTAGACTACAGCTTAAGCATGCCCTGATGGATCCATTAAATTGGGTTGTCCATCGGTGCGTGCTGCTAACCATTGCCACGTGTCCAGTCCCTCGATATTTTGGGACTGGGGGCGTGACATGGTTTTTGTGGTGGCCCATGCAGGTCTTTGACTAAATTGTTCGATTTCATCTTGGGGAACCGAACAGGCCTGCAATAAGAATAGGATAAGTTTCTAGGATCTCATCTACTTGCTTGAATTATTCTTGATATCTATTCAAATTAATTTATTAACTTGCATCCTGCCTTGATTCCTGTGCGCCTCTTATTGTTTATTTTGGATGCAGGGAAATGGACCCACAAGCCAGCAACGAGGCTCATGCAGAAACACCATAAGGCGTTGTGGTTACCCCACGAAGACGATGTGACACCAGTTGGTGAAGGCCAATCATCACAATGCAGTCAAGCAAGTCAGCCTGCCTCGAGAATCCATCAAGATGATGTTCCACCATCGACGCAGTCTACTCCACCGATGCCTTCCTTTCCACTAGGACAGCCTATGGACGAACAACAAATGTTTCGAATGTTCTACATGATGATGTAAGCCTATCAGAAGGTTCATCAAGAAGCTCAGCAAAATCAAGCGGAGAACTTCATCAACAGAATTAGCTCGGAGTCACGGAAGCTAATCAGTTCAGATGCAACTACCTTAGACGAGGACGTTCTTACTACAGCACGACCAGTGGAGTGCACCACAAGGATCGAGTCCAGCCAGAAGCGGCCGTATGCGTCAGCACCAGACCAAGCACAACAGGAAAGAGCTGCAAAGCGACCACAGATAAATCCACAACAGAGAGCATCTACACCGATTGCACTAGTCCTTCTTACTTGTCACTACTGTGGCAAGGTAGGCCACCTCGCTAAGGAATGCCGACGCAGACTGGGATAATGTTTATCTTGTGGATCCAAAAAGTATTCGGTAAGGGATTGCCCTGAACGTAGAGAGAAAGCAGTGGTGATTCACCAACCAGCCACATCAGCACCAGACCAAGCGCAACAGGAAAGAGCTGCAAAGCGACTACAAATAAATCCACCACCGAGAGCAGCACCAGGAGCCTCATTCCTTCCTACTTGTTACCACTGTGGCAAGATAGGCCATATTAATAAGGAGTACAGACGCAAGTTAGGATTATGCTTAATTTGCGCGTCCAATCAACACTTAGCCAAGGATTATCCTCAGCATCAAGAGAAAGCATTGACGATTCTTCAACCAGCCACATCAGCACCAGCCGGAGCACCACAGGAAGAAATTGCAAGGAAGTCTCACATGCACCAGCTACCAGAAGCACCTCCTTAAGTACTAACCTATCTGTTAGCATTGTCGTAAGCGAGGCCATAATGAGGACGAGTGCAGACGCAAAAAGAAATTATGCTTAGTTTGCGGATCCAGTTAGCATTTATTAAAGGAATGTCACGAACGTCGAGAACAAGCGTTACCAGCACCAAGGTCAGCCTCTCCAGCATTGGAAGCACCGCAAACGGAAGTTCAAGAAGTCCTACCACCAGCCCCAGGAGGATATCTGCCGAGGCCACCCTTGGCACCCCAGGCAACACTCTTCCAACAGGCTCAACAACAGCAGAGGAATCAACTGCAAGGACGGGAACAAGCTCCAGCGAAGACCATGGAGAACGCACAGACTCGTAGAGTAGCTAATGCGCGTAAGTGATTCGTAGTCATCCGTTTCTAGTATTGTTTTAGCTCGTGCCTATTTGGTTCGTGACCTCAGCCCCAACCTAGCAATGTGGAACTTGTTAATAATAACCTAGTTTTCTAAATTTTGTAGTTCTTTTGCTTTAACAAGTTTTGCTTCACTCTGGAAAGTGCATAACTTTCATTCTTAGGGAAACGATATTATCCCTAAGTGTCTTGTGATGTTTTTTCGAACAATACTTGCAACCGTGTTATCTCTGTTGACCGGTTATTCTTTGATTGTGAGGATGCAATCCTCTTAAAGGGGGTAGATTGTAAACCCCCTGATTTTTCAAGATTTTTAAAACTGGATTTTTTAGAATTTTCTGGAATTTTTCGGGAATTTTTGCTAATTAAAAATGAGATATTTTTGGCATTAAATAAAATTAAATATTTTTAAAATATAATAAAATATTATAAAAATAATATTTCTGGGTGTAAAATGAAAAACTGGACTTAGGGTAATTTTCTGGGAATTTATTGGACCCCGAAAATATTTTTAAAAGCCCTAAAACTATTTTAAAAAAATTAAAAATAAAAAAACCAATCGAACCGGGCTGAACCGGGTTCAAACCGGCCTGAACCGGCCGAACCCGGTCCAGCTGAACCGGACCGGCCGAACCGCCCTAGCGGGTCGGGTCGGGTCCGCCCGACCGAACCCTCACCCGATGTCACGCCCCAGTCCCAAAATGCCGAGGGACTGGAGATACGTGGCAATGGCCAGCAGCACGCACCGATGGATAACCCAATTTAATGGAACCATCAGGGCGTACTTAAGCTGTAAATAAGGTCTACTACACAAGTCACACTAATCTCATCCATAAAGATAAAGTAATAAACTGCATACTGAATGGAAATAAGTAGCAACAACAAATCACAGCAAGTCAGTCGGAGCAACAATCCGACTTAAGTCTGAAATAACTGGCTCTATAGGCCAGGAACAAAAGATATAAACATGAAGTAAATAAATGAGTACTGGGATAGGCACTCAGGAGAAGTCCTCGGCAGTCACCTCGTCTTCAGTGTTCGGTTCAGCTCCAGCAATAGCTTCAGCTCCGGTCCCGTATACCTCGGGATACTGCTCCTCAGCTAAACCTGGGGACATAATCCATTCCAGGTCCTCAGTGGACATAGCAAGGCACAAGGTAAAACAAGCCAACTGAATAAGCAGTGCAATAAATAAATGAACAGCAGGATAAACTAAGTAACCATCTATGTGATATGCAAATGAGAGCAACACTAGTACTCAGGCTGAGACCGCTACAAGCTCTGTGTCGGGGAGCCGGTAGCAGTAATAACACGTAAAGGGTCTAGCTCTGGTGGAGAGTCTACAACCTCACAATAATAGTAGATATATATGTAGAATAGCCTGTAGCCTATGTGTCTCTCCCCACCCAATGTAATCATGCAAGCCATGACCATAACGTCTCATGTCCATGTCAGCGGGATTATAACTAATGTAACAAGTCATACTGTCTATAATAAATGTCTCTATCAAGTCCTGTATCCTATACAGAATTACCACGAATATCTCAGGAGAATTCTGTCCATGATAGTGTCAAGTGTCCTGGGTTATAGGGTACTTGATAGGTCAAGTACAAAGTAAGGGGATCGTAAATCCATCTCTAAATGACGAACCCAACACCGCGTACGGTGTCGGTACCCGACTGTGATCGGACACTAGATACGTCATACGTTCCCTAGATTAAGCAGTTTAAATCAGTTTATATGAATTTGCACAAGAAATCCAACAGAGTATTTTTACAAAAAATATGAAAATAATGACTGCAAGTTTGGCAAGGTGCACGTGCCTGAGGTTTGAATTCCACTTAGGTCCTGGTTTCGGAAATTTCCAGAGATGTCTCCGAAAGCTGAAATAAACAGTACTATCACGCTCAAAAGGTGTCAAACAGCTAGGATCGCCTGTCCTTGGGTCCAATTTGGAGACAAGGACAAAAACGGCAATTTCGGACTAAAACGGGGTGTATCGGTGGGCCCGCTTTGCACCGAAAAACGTGTCAGGGTCAACGGTCTCCAAATTCACCAAACTTAGTGTCAACAGGTCAGGAACGCTGATACGAACCTAACGGAACTTTCAGATTTGAATTCCGATGAGCCGATCACGAAATCGCCCGTCGAGCGGGGCCTGTGGGGCCCACGACACGCGATTTCGTCAACGTTCTCAGAATCGAACCAAACTTGACCCACAGGACCAGCGTATTGCTACGAGTCCGATGGCGCAAGTTTTGTCTCGATCTGACGTGTGTGCACGAAGTTAGGGTAAAATACAGAAAAGGCGGATACGGGGCGATGTCCGCGAATACGCATTGATTTCGGTGTGCACGCACACCCGAATCAGCTTCCGCGAAATCCCACACGTCCGTATCGACGAGGTGCACATATCTGTAAAGACCGCACGCGACCAAGTCGTCCCGTTTGGCGGGGCATACTCAGTTCCGGGGTGAAACAGGGTCTGATTTTTTCTGTTTTTGGATCGCGGTGTGCGATCACCACAGGACGCGATGCCCCGAGCGGTTTATCCGGGCACCGAGAGGGTCATACAGGCTTTGCGTAGAAATTTACAGAATCAAAATCGGATAAACGAGGTGCAAGATACGAGTACCTGAAGGGGACCCGAGAAACCGGGTTTTGAACTGTGTCCGACACGCGAGTTCGTGTCCCGCTGTGTCCGGCCTAGGGCTGGGCTGTGTCCGCGTGTCCGGGGCTGCGCTGGAGGAGCGCTGGACGGTCGAGGCATCGTCGGCCGGCTAGGGCGGCGCTGCTGGAGGAGCTAGGCGGCGCTGGGGCGGGCTCCGGCGGAGGGCAGCGGGGCTAGGGGATGCTCAGCCGGTCGGGGTCGGCTTGCTGGAGGAGGAGGAGAGGAAGGTCAGCCGGCGTCGGCGCTGGCTTGGGCGGCTGGGTGCTGGAGGGCGGAGCTCCGGTGAGGGGGTGGCCGGAGTCGGGGTGGTTAGGGTTAGGGTTTCGGGTTTTGGGGGGAAAGGAGGCGGAGACGAGGGGTATTTATAGGGGGTCCACGGGGGGGGGGGTCGAGGCCGGGCTAGGCGGGCCGAGGGGAGGTCGTGGGGGTAGAGGGGGAGGTTCTCCGGCGACGTGGCCGGAGAATCCGGCCGGAAAACGCGGGGGTTCGTGGGGTTGGGGATGATGGGGTCCGGGTCGGGTTGGGCGCGGATCCGGGTCTGGCCGACCCGCCCGACCCGTTAACAGGGGGCTGGGCTGGGTTTAACGGGCTCGGCCCACTGGGCCGGGCTTAAAGCTAATTAAAATAAAAATAATAACAATAACAATAATAATAATAATAATAATAAACAGTAATTAATTAATTTAATTTAGAAAATAGTTTTTGGGCTTTTAAAAATAGTTCTGAGGCCCAATAAAATCCCAGAAAATTACCCTAAGTTCGGTTTTCTATTTTACATCATAAAATAATATTTTCATTTCTGTTTAATGTTAGTTATTGGTAATTAAAAATTTCAAACTCTTTACAGGGCCTTTGTAAATTCCTGAAAAATTGAATATTAATTCCAAAAATTGATTTTAAAAATCTCTGAAAATTTAGGGTGTTTACACCCGAACCCGCCTGCGAACCCACAACCCTTTCCCTCTCCCCCACTCGCCTGTGACCGAGTCCACCGCCGAATCCGTCGCTAGAGCCCTCGCCGCTCCGCCCGGCCCGCTCCCCCGCGACCCCGCCACGTCCCCGCACCCGTCGGCCCCCTCCTCCGTCTCTCCCGGCCGACCCTCCCGCCTAGCTTCCCCTATAAAACCCCCTGTACTCCTCCCTCCGGCCACCTGAAAACCCCAACCGACCACCGCTCCTCACCGC
This sequence comes from Iris macrosiphon, assembly GCA_036927795.1. Classification (NCBI taxonomy): domain Eukaryota; kingdom Viridiplantae; phylum Streptophyta; class Magnoliopsida; order Asparagales; family Iridaceae; genus Iris; species Iris macrosiphon. The sequence continues at coordinate 167,828,605 of JAYESA010000003.1, forward strand.
ACCCGCGCCACCCAGATCCGCCGCCTCCCCCGCCGTGCCTCGCCCCCGCCAGCCCCCTCCGGCCGGTCTCCCTCTCCTTCCTACTCCCCCGACAGCAGACCCAGACGCAGCCTCCCTCCGGTCGTCGTGCTCCGCCTCCGACCGCCTGCCGCGCGCTGCCGTCCAGCCTTTCCGCCGCCAGCGTCGCCCTAGCCCCTCCGGTCGACCTCCCCCCGCAGCTCCGGCCAGCAACCCTAACCCTAGGGTTGGGTTCGACTCGGACACGGCCCCTTCGTGTCGTATCGGACACGAGAAACTGCGGTTTTTTGAGCCCTATTCAGGTACCCGTATCTCTCTGCTCGTTTACCCGTTTGCGATTCCGTCTATTGCATCGTGAACCCTGCGTGATCCTCTCGGTGCCCGTGCAACCCGCTTGGGGCATCGCGTCCTGTGGCGATCGTGAACCGCGATCCAAAAACAGGAAAAATAATGCCCTGATTCACCTCGGAACTGGGTACGCCCCGCCAAACGGGACGACTTGGTCGCGTGCGGTCTTCACCGATACGTGTGCGCCGTTGATACGGACGTGTAAGATTTTGCAGAAGACGATTCGAATGTGCGTGCACACCGGAATCAACGCGTATCCGCGGACACCGTCCTGTATTTGTCAGTTCTGGAACACATCCTAACTTTGTGTACACACATCAGATCGAAACGAAACTTACGCCGTCAGACTCGTAGTAATACGCTGGTCCTATGACCCAAGTTTGGTTCGATTCTGAGAACGTTGACAAAATTGCGTATCGTGGGCCCTACAGGCTCCACTTGACGGGCAATTTTGTGACCGGCTCATCGGAATCCAATTCTGAAAGTTCCTTTGGGTTCGTATCATCGTTCCTGACTTGTTGACACTAAGTTTGGCGAATTTAGAGACCTTTGCCCCTGACACGTTTTTTGGTGCGAAGCGGGCCACATGTGGACCCCGCTTTGACCCGAATTTTGCCATTTTTGCCCTTGTCTCCAAATTAGACTCAAGGACAGGCATTTCTAGCTGATTGATATTTTCTGAATCTTATGGTAATATTTATTTCAGCAATCGGAGTACTGCCTGCAAATCCCGCTGAAGTCAGAGCCACAATTGGAGCCGGAACCCCAGGCAAGTGTACCTTGCCAAACCCTGCAGCTTTGCTACTTATTTTCCTTGACTTATTTATACATCAGTGGGCAAGTGAACCTTGCCAACTTACATTGATTCCTGTTATAATACTTTACTTGAGTTCTTGTAGATTTTATATGTAATCTTGATATAAACTGTTCAACCCAGGACCGAGTGACTTTACTTAGCGTCCGATTAATAGTCGGGTGCCAACCCCGTACGCGGAGTTGTGTAACGTCACATAGACATGGATTCCGAGACCCGATGTTTCTCGTACTTGTCTTAACAAGTACATCAGAACCCAGGACACTTGACACTATTCATGAGACAGAATCTTCCTGAGATATTCGAGGTGATTCTGTATAGGATACAGGTTTTATGACATGGACATTTATTCATAGACATTATATGACTGCTGCATTAGTTATGATCTTGCGTGTCATGGACATGAGATGTGTTATTACATTAAGTGGGGAGAGACACACAGGCTACAGGCTGAGCATATATATATGAAACCCCTATTATTGTGAGGCACAAGACTCTAAACCCGAGCTTGGCCCTTTATATGTTATTACTGCTACCGGCTCTCCGACACAGAGCTTGTAGCGGCTTCAGCCTGAGTTCTAGTGATGCTCTCAACTTGCACTTATCACTTAGCTGGTTACATAGTTTATCCTATTGTTTACTTATTGCTACACTGCTTATTTATTTTGGCTTGAGTTATTTTGTACCTTGCTATGTCCCCTGAGGACCTAGATCTGGATTATGTCCCCAGGTATAGCCGAAGAGATCCATCCAGAGATATACTGTACAGGAGCACTTCCAGGAGCTGTACCAGAACCGGAGAACAAGATCGTGCCAGAGGACTCCTCCTGAGTATTGGTTTTGCATAGTCAGTTATTTCTGTTTCTATTTTCAGTTCCTTTATTTCCTGTCTATTTGCTTTGATGTATCAGACTGGTTCTCGGATTGTTCACCGAGACACTTTTATTGAGATTTGTTAGTTATTTCTATTTGCGTTATTCTGGCATTTAATTTGCGATTATCTGTTGTGGATGAGATTAGTATAGACTGTGACTTGTAACATTTGATCTATTTATTGTTAGACTACAGCTTAAGCATGCCCTGATGGATCCATTAAATTGGGTTGTCCATCGGTGCGTGCTGCTAGCCATTGCCACGTGTCCAGTCCCTTGATATTTTGGGACTGGGGCGTGATAAAAGGTAAGGAAAGCAAAGATTGAACAATAAAAGTGTGGGCATGATTACCTAGAAAATGATAAAAGAGTACTACATGGTAAATTAAAGAAGATTATAAAGCAGCATCAGCTAGCATGAGATTCTTAAACAAGAATTCTTTGGTCCCCAAGGGGGTGGGGGTAGTTTGGACTACACACGAAAGTTGTCGCTTTAACACTACTAAAATACACGATTTTAGCGACAAAATTATCTGTCGCTAAAATACATTTTTTCGTTGCTATTTGATTTTAGCGACGGATTAGTGACAAAAATATTCCGTCAGAATAACTAACGTCGCTACAGAAATTCCTTCGCTAGTCCGTCGCTCAATCGATGGATTAGCGACGGACCGGGCGACATAAAACTAGCGACGGATCAGCGACGTACTTATTACGTCACTAAACTTTTTGATTACTTATCATCGGATTAGCGACTGATTATATGAGCCAAAATTTGCCAAATTTTCTAGAAGATTTTGCACATTCAGGGCTCTCAGTGTTCGTCGCTAATCTGTCACTCTTCTTGACGGATTAGCGACGGATTGTAACAACGAATTCTGATACATGTTTGGTATATTTTTGTATATCAGACGTTTTAGCAATAGATTTTTTCGTCGCTGGGTAGTAACTGTCCTGAGATTTTTTTTCGAAAATCCATCGTTGACCTGAGAATTTCTAGATTTTTTTGTCGCTATTACGTCGTCCGTCCGTCGTTAAAGGTAATATTTTTCCCAGAATTTTTTTTCTGCTGAGCATGTACCTGTTATACATCACCAATTTCTACACAAATAAATTTCACACAAGCAAATTTTACACAAACTAATAAAGCCCACACAAGCATGTACAAATGTTATATATACGTTGAAATAATAAAGTAGAGTAATTCAAATATGTACAAATAACTGTTATACAATCTCATAAAGTCAAATAAATACAATCAAGTCAAAAAAAAATACAACCAACTAAAAAAAAATTCACAAACTAAAAAAATCAATCAAGTCGACGGTAGAGGCGGAGGCGGCGGCGGCTGTCTGCTAGCCATGTACTGCACCACAACCATAGAGATGATATCATGTAGATCATCAGGAGCAACGACAAACGGAGCAGTGGCAGGAGCCGTCGAAATAGCTGTAGGACCCATCGATGCCGTCGGAGGAGCTGGAGCCATAGGAGTAGCTGGAGGACCCAATGTAGTAGCTGTCGGAGGAACAGGTGCTACAACATCATGAGTGTCTATCAACTATCGGACCAGCCCATGTAGCTCATTCACATTCATCGTGAGCTGCTCCAGAGATATCATACCAGAAGGAACGTCGGAGCCGGGCACTGATGGAACTGGAGTAACAGTCGGAGGAGCTCTGGAAAGAACCGACGACATCGATGTCAAGGATCCGGTACCGTACACGCTGTCACATTTTCCTCTCCCGATAACTTGTACCCACCGATCATTTCTCTCAGTCGGCGTACTATTCTCAGCGCCCCCCTCTAACGTCTCATACGTCTCCTATATTTATTTATATAAATAGGTTTAGAGTTAAGGATTTTAGAGCTATATGTGCTATATTTGATTTTGGTTAGAGTATCATATTAGATACTACATATCATAGTATATGTATATAATTTGAGTTATATTTGCTATATTTGATTTCTATGATATCTTAAAATAGGATATTAACCAAGGTTCGAAGTATCAGAATCGGTATCGGACCATTCCTACGAGGTTTGAAGTAAATTGAATGAAATTGTAATTTTAAGTATTTATAATATTTACAGTGTTGTTTATTAAAATAGGATATTAACAAAGATGCATAATTTTAAATATTTATAGTATTGTTTTTATGTAATTTTGAAATTGAATGACCTAGAGTTGACCATTTTGACCTAGAAACCTAGAATCTAATTTAATTATAAAAATAATCTAATTAAATTGAAAAAAATTTATAAAGACAACTTACATATGCTTTGGCAGCCCGCTCATCTACGAGATTTCTATCATTCTTTCTTTTGTGGTTCCGCTGGAAGATTGCTGGAAAGTCGACAGTCTTGGGGTCTTCTTCGGCTCTAGCGAACTCGTCGCACTGTAAAAATTAAGCAATTAATAAATAAGAAAAAAAAATTAATATTACAAAAAAATTGATCTAGCAAAAAAATTTAACACTAACCATCCGTCGAAAATGTTCGACGGTCGGAATGGATCCACCAATATGGAAACTACCCTTAGCCCGGGAAACCTTCGCCTTATCGCACTTGGCCTTGTAGGTCGGGGTATCCATCTTCTTCTTTATCTCCTTCCAGTACTCCGCCTTCAGCCACTCCTTGCGGTGATCCGGTCCAAGTGACGCCAGCGCCTTCTGGTCATTGATCATATCTCTCAACCTCTTGCTGACGACAGTCATGTAGCACTTTTGGATATCACTATCTCTATGATCCGGCCACGACTACAACCTGTACAAATTAGAAAAATATTTTTATCATTGTAATCAAAAAAATTATATATTATTATAAATAAAATTCATATACATGTAAACACCCTAAATTTTTTTCAGATTTTTAAAATCAATTTATGGATTTAATATGCAATTTACATAGGACATGTAGTGAGTTTATAATTTTTAATTGCCAATAAACAATATTAAAATGTAATGAAAATATGATTTTATGGTGTAAAATAGAAAACCGGACTTAGGATAATTTTCTGGGATTTTATTGGGCATCAGACCTATTTTTAAAAGCCTAAAAACTATTTTCCTAAATTAATTAATTAATATTAATATTATTATTATTATTATTTCTATTATTATTATTATTTTAGCTTTGGGCCCGGCCCGGCCCAGTGGGCCGAGCCCGTTAAACCCAGCCCAGCCCAAGCCTCACCTAGCGGGTCGGGCGGGTCCTCTCCGTCCGGATCCGCGCCCGACCCGGGACCCGCGTCACCCCCACCCGCTCCCACGATCGACCCCACGACCCGAGAAACCCGCCGCCCGCCGCGAATCCGTCGGCCACGACCGCCACCCCCCCGGATCCCTCGGCCACGACGCCCCGGTCTCGCCCTCCCCAGTCCCCTATTTAAAGCCTCTCCTCCGTCCTCCTTTTCCCCCCAAAAACCCGAGCCCTAACCCTAACTCTACCCCGTCCGGCGATCCCCGTCCGGCGACCCCGACCCCCTGTGACCCTCCGGCCTCCTCTGAAACCCGCCGTCCCCCGTGAGCCGCCCCAGCGAGCACCCTCCCCGACGCCGGCCAGAACCTCTCCTCCTCTCTCCCCGCGGCTGCTGTTCTCCCCTCCGCCGGAGTTGCAGCCACCGCCCGGTCGACGATCCCCCGCCCGGCCGCAGCTCGCCCCGCCGAGTCCGGCCTTCTCCGGTGATCCCCCAGCCAGCAGGACACGCAGACACGCGGACACGGCTCCGACACAGGATTCGGACACGAACTCGCGTGTCGGACACAGTTCAAACCCCGGTTTTTCGGGTCCCTTCAGGTACTCATAACTTCCTGCTCGTAACCCCGATTTCGATTCCGTAAATTTCGATGCGAAGCCTGTATGACCCTCTCGGTGTCCGGACAAACTGTTCGGGGCATCGCGTCCTGTGGTGATCGCACACCGCGATCCAAAAACATAAAAAATCCAGGCCCAGTTTCACCCCGGAACTGAGTACGTCCCGCCAAACAGGATGACTTGGTCGCGTGCGGTCTTCACAAATACGTGCGCCTCATCGATACGGACGTGTGAGAGTTCGCAAAAGCTGATTCGGTTGTGCGTGCACCCCGGAATCAACGCGTATCCGCGAACATCGCCCCGTATCCGCCTTTTCTGTAATTCGTCCTAACTTCGTACACACACGTCGGATCGAGACGAAACTTGCGCCATCGGACTCGTAGCGATACGCTGGTCCTGTGGGTCAAGTTTGGTTCGATTCTGAGAACGTTGACGAAATCGCGTGTCGTGGGCCCCACAGGCCCCGCTCGACGGGCGATTTCGTGATCGGCTCATCGGAATTCAAATCTGAAAGTTCCGTTGGGTTCGTATCAGCGTTCCTGACCTATTGACACTAAGTTTGGTGAATTTGGAGACCATTGACCCTGACACGTTTTTCGGTGCAAAGCGGGCCCACCGGTGGACCCCGTTTTGGCCCAAAATTACCGTTTTTGCCCTTGTCTCCAAATTAGACTCAAGGACAGGCGTTTTTAGCTGATTGACACCTTCTGAGCGTGATGGTACTGTTTATTTCAGCTTTCGGAGACATCTCTGGAAATTTCCGAAACCAGGACCTAAGTGGAATCCAAACATCAGGCAAGTGCACCTTGCCAAACTTGCAGTCATTATTTTCATATTTTCTGTAAAAATATTCTGCTGGATTTCTTGTGCAATTTCATATAAACTGATTTAAACTGCTTAAACCTAGGAAACATACGACGTACCTAGTGCCCGATCATAGTCGGGTACTGACACCGTACGCGGTGTTGGGTTCGTCATTTAGAGATGGATTTACGACCCCCTTATTTTGTACTTGACCTCTCAAGTACCCTACAACCCAGGACACTTGACACTATCATGGACAGAATCTTCCTGAGTTATTCGTGGGGATTCTGAATAGGATACAGGGCTTGACAGAGTTATTTATTTATAGACAGTATGACTTGTTGCATTAGTTATAATCCCGCTGACATGGACATGAGACGTTATGGTCATGGCTTGCGTGATTACATTGGGTGGGGAGAGACACACAGGCTACAGGCTGTTTTATATATATATATCTACTATTATTGTGAGGTTGTAGACTCTCCAGCAGAGCTAGACCCTTTACGTGTTATTACTGCTACCGGCTCCCCGACACAGAGCTTGTAGCGGTCTCAGCCTGAGTACTAGTGTTGCTCTCATTTGCATATCACATAGATGGTTAGTTACTTAGTTTACCCTGCTGATTCATTATTTATTGCACTGCTTATTCATTTTGGCTTGTATTATCTGTGCCTTGCTATGTCCACTGAGAACCTGGAATGGATTATGTCCCCAGGTTTAGCTGAGGAGCAGTATCCCGAGATATACGGGACAGGAGCTGAAGCTATTGCTGGAGCTGAACCGATCACTGAAGACGAGGTACTGCCGAGGACTTCTCCTGAGTGCTTGTTCCAGCACTCAGTATTTATTTCATGTTTACATCTTTTGTTCCTGGCCTATAGAGCCAGTTTATTTTAGACTTAAGTCGGATTGTTGCTCCGACTGACTTGCTGTGATGATATTGCTACATTATTTCCATTTGATTATGCAGTTTATTTCTTTATCTTTATGGATGAGATTAGTGTGACTTGTGTAGTAGACCTTATTTACAGCTTAAGTACGCCCTGATGGCTCCATTAAATTGGATTATCCATCGGTGCATGCTGTTGGCCATTGCCACGCATCTCCAGTCCCTCGGCATTTTGGGACTGGGATGTGACATGGTTTTTGTGGTGGCCCATGCAGGTCCAAACTAAATTGTTCGGTTTCAACTTAGGGACCGAACAGGCCTGCAATAAGATAGGTTATAGGATCTCATCCATATATTTAATCGTTTTTGAACTCTATGTCGAACTCAATTTAATTGCTTGAATTGCATCCTGTTTGATTCCTCTGTGCGTTCTCATTGTTTTCTTTTGATACAGAGTAATGGATCCCAGAAGTGGTGACGAGACCCCCTTGGGTACCCCGACTGAAGCAGGGCTTACCTGCGAGGCTGGAACGACGCCAGATACTAGAGGATAATCCTCTCAGAGAAATCAAACTGGCCAGCCAAGTTCCAGGTTCAGGCGTGATGACATCCCGCCTCCTCCCCAGTTCCCTCCAACGATGCCTGTCTTTCCCCCAGGACAGGCAATGGACGGCCAGCAAATGTTCCAGATGTTCTACGCCATGATGCAGGCACAATAACAGATTCAACAGGAGACCCAACGCCGAGAGGCCGAGAACCTAAGGAACAGCCTGGTCGCAGCATTGGAGCATGCAAATCCACCAAATAGGCGGCCAACGACGGGGTCTATTACGGATTTCCGTCAACTCAAGCCTCGTACCTTCTCGGGCAAGGAAGGACCAACTGAAGTGCATGAATGGCTTACAAACACACAGCATCAGTTGGAGGCCGCTGAACTACCAAGGGACAAATGGATGACTGCCGTCCGGATGCAACTGACGGACAACGCGCATCATTGGTGGCTGTCCGAAGAAAGAAGGATCGGACATGATCAGGTTACCTGGGAGGAGTTCTCCAGACTCTTCCAGGAAATGTACATCCCTGCTGTGGCTCGGTCAGAACTCCGAGACAGATTCAACCGCCAGATCCAGGGCAACATGACGGTGGAGGAATATAACGCCGAATTCATTCGCCTGAGCCGCTTTGCCCCTTCGCTAATTCCTACCGAAGAGGAGAAGGCGGAGAAGTTCTTTGATGGGCTCAGGTTCGAGCTTCAGAAGTTAATCGGATCGGTCGCGCCCACCTCTTACACCGACGTCCTAGCTGCAGCACGTCGGCTGGAGCGCGTTACTCGGAGGGAATCAAGCCTGAAACGTCCCTTCTCCTCAGCACCGTCCAAGTCATCACCAGGAGAATCTGCTAAACGTCCCCAGAAGAGTCCGCCTCCAAGAGCAGCAACTAAGAACCTGCCTACTTGCCACTACTGCAGCAAGGTAGGACATATTGAAAAGGAATGTCGACGCAAGCTGGGACTCTGCCTGGTTTGCGGATCTGGACAACACTTCTCCAAGGACTGCTCGGAACGTCGAGAGGGAGTTCCGAATCGACCAGCTCCACCTGCAGCTCTTCCAGCTGGGGGAGCAACACAGACAGGGCCTGGAGGAGCCAGGCCACCTCTACCACCTCAGGCAGCACTGTTCCAACAAGCTCGTCAGCAAAGGGGTCTCGCTCAGGGACGAGGTCAGGCATATGCACTAGCAGTCACTGAGGAAGCTACTGCAGGCGAAGTGATAGCAGGTACCATATTAGTAGCTTCAATTCCTGCTGTAGCATTATTTGATTCTGGAGCTTCGCATTCATTTATTGCTGCTAGCTTCGTAGCCACACATAGAATAGCTACCGCACCTCTCTCGAAGATGAAGAGAATCCTAACGGGAGGTGGAATTATCCCGGTTAGTGATACTTGTAGATCATGTTCGGTAGTAGTCTGTGGCCGAGAGATGCGAGCCCAATTTCTGATCTTTTCTATGCCTGATTACGATGTTGTACTTGGTATGGACTGGTTAAGTCAGTACCATGCGACACTGGATTGCCGGCTTGGAAAAGTGATATTTAGACCCCCTAGCCTTCCTGAGTTTGAATTTCTACGAGGAGCTGTAGAACAAGGGGTCCAGCCAACTCTTAGGGTATTGACTGTAGAAGAAGATTCAAGTTACCCAAGAGTCATAACGAAATTTGTGGATGTATTTCCCGACGACCTTCCAGGTTTACCACCTGATCGGGAGATAGAATTCACAATAGACCTAACTCCAGGAGCCGAACCTATCACCTCATCGGTATATCGGCTAGCACCTAAGGAGTTAGTGGAGCTGAAAACACAAGTTGACGACCTTCTGGAGAAGGGATTTATCCGGCCTAGTGTTTCACCATGGGGAGCACCTATACTTTTTGTACCCAAGAAAGACGGATCTGTACGGCTGTGCATTGATTACAGAGCCCTTAATGCTGTAACTATTAAGAACCGGTACCCATTACCACGCATTGATGATTTGTTTGACCAATTGAGTGGTGCTAAGGTATTCTCAAAGATTGACCTTAGATCCGGTTATCATCAGATTAGGGTGAAGAAGAAAGATATCCCAAAGACAGCCTTCAGAACTAAGTATGGGCATTATGAGTTCCTAGTTATGCCGTTTGGTTTAACCAACGCACCTGCTGTATTTATGAGTTTGATGAACGGGGTCTTCCATCAGTACTTGGATAAGTTCGTGGTGGTATTCATTGATGATATCCTAATCTACTCCAAGAACCACGAAGAGCACGAGGAACACCTTAGAATTGTGCTAGAAACCTTGAGAAGGGAGAAGCTGTATGCCAAACTCAGCAAATGTGAGTTCTGTATGGACAAGGTGCCATTCTTAGGGCATATTATCTCGGGTGAAGAACTGTCTGTGGACCCAGAGAAAGTCACTGCTATAGAAACCTGGCCTACCCCTACCTCTGTTGCGGAAGTGAGAAGTTTTCTTGGACTTGCTGGGTATTACCGGCGGTTCGTAGAAAATTTTTCAAGAATCGCAGAGCCGATGACTAAGCTGACACGGAAGGATCAGGAGTTCATATGGACGGAAGAATGCCAGAATGCCTTTGAAGAATTGAAGAGGCGTCTAACAACAGCACCAGTCTTGACTCTTCCCTCAGGGTCAGGAGGTTTTGTTGTATATAGTGATGCGTCCGGTAGTGGACTAGGTTGTGTCTTGATGCAACATGGCAAGGTTATCGCTTATGCATCGAGGCAGCTGAAGGTCCACGAGAAGAACTACCCAACGCACGACCTGGAGCTAGCTGCAGTGATTTTTGCATTAAAGATCTGGAGACATTATCTGTATGGAGAAAAGGTCGAGATATTCACTGATCATAAGAGCTTGAAGTATGTTTATACACAGAAGGAGCTCAACATGAGGCAAAGGCGTTGGCTTGAGTTGATGGTGGACTTTGACATCGATCTGCAGTACCACCCGGGGAAAGCAAATGTTGTAGCCGACGCCCTCAGCAGAAAACCCTCGGCTTATTTCTTAACAGAGCAGCCTCAGTTATTACAAGACTTGCAAGATCTTCAGATAGAGGTTGTTCTACCTGGACAAAATGGGTTGCTGGCTAACCTCGAAGTGAAGTCATCGCTAGTGGAGAGAATCAAGGAAGCTTTGCCTAATGATGCCAGATTCCGAAGGCTGAGAGAAAGAACAGAAGCAGGCTTGCAGACGGGACTTCGCATCCACGAGGACGGAACATTAAGGTGCAGAAATCGCCTATGTGTTCCAAATGGAGAATTAAGGCAGGAATTGATGACAGAAGCCCATAGCTCCATATACTCGGTTCATCCAGGAGGAACCAAGATGTAGAGGGACCTAAGACAATATTACTGGTGGCATAGAATGAAAAGGGAGATTGCCCGCTTTGTGGCGAAATGCTTAGTCTGCCAGCAGGTGAAGGCCGAGCACCAGAGGACTGCAGGTATGTTGCAGCCACTTCCCATCCCTGAATGGAAGTGGGAGCATATTACCATGGACTTTGTCACTGGATTTCCAAGAAGCCCTAGTGGAAAGGATGCAGTATGGGTCATAGTGGATCGGCTCTCTAAGTCGGCTCACTTCTTGCCGTTCAGAGTCGGACAATCCACGGAAGTACTAGCCGACATGTATATGCGTCAGATCGTAAAATTACATGGAGTGCCGGTTAGTATCGTATCAGATCGAGACTCAAGATTTACATCTCACTTCTGGCGAAGCATGCAAGAGAGTCTCGGCACCAGGCTCAAATTCAGTACTGCCTATCATCCTCAGACAGATGGCCAGTCAAAGCGCACAATTCAGATCCTGGAAGATATATTGCGATCCTATATACTGGACTTTGGAGGATCTTGGGAAGATCATCTGCACTTAGTGGAGTTCTCCTATAACAACAGCTATCAGGCAAGCATTCAGATGGCACCTTTCGAGGCGTTGTACGGAAGGAAGTGCAGATCGCCGATATGCTGGAGTGACGTTGGCGAACGTCAAATACTGGGTCCAGAGTTGGTAACGGAGATAGTGGAGAAAGTAAAACAGATTTAGAACCATTTCCATGCAGCCCAGGATAGACAGAAGCACTGGGCCGATGCACACAGACGACCCCTGGAGTTCAAGAAAGGAGAGCATGTATTTTTGAGGATCTCGCCCACTAGAGGTACTATCAGATTCGGCAGCAGAGGCAAGTTAAGCCCAAGGTACATTGGGCCATTTGATATCTTGGAGCGCATTGGTTAGGTGGCTTACCGTCTTGCATTACCTCCATCCTTAGAGGGAGTGCATGACGTATTCCACGTCTCACAATTGAGGAGATATGTGACGGACCCAGGTCATATAGTTGATCATTCTGAGATCTCGGTGGGACCTAGCCTGAGATACGAAGAGCAGCCAGTGGGTATACTCGACACCAGCGAGAAGACACTGCGTGGGCAGACAATCAGGCTGGTTCGAGTAGCTTGGAAGCAGCACTCTCCAGGCGAATCGACCTGGGAGCGAGAAGATGTTATGCGGCAGCGTTATCCGCACTTATTTGCAGAATCAGGTAACCTAAGCATTTTAATTCTATAAATCTTGCCTTTATAGTTTACCCTTCGATTGCGAGGACGCAATCCTCTTAAGGGGGGTAGATTGTAAATACCCTAAATTTTTTTCAGATTTTTAAAATCAATTTATGGATTTAATATGCAATTTACATAGGACATGTAGTGAGTTTATAATTTTTAATTACCAATAAACAACATTAAAATGTAATGAAAATATAATTTTATGGTGTAAAATAGAAAACCGGACTTAGGGTAATTTTCTGGGATTTTATTGGGCATCAGACCTATTTTTAAAAGCCTAAAAACTATTTTCCTAAATTAATTAATTAATATTAATATTATTATTATTAATATTTCTATTATTATTATTATTATTTTAGCTTTGGGCCCGGCCCGGCCCAGTGGGCCGAGCCCGTTAAACCCAGCCCAGCCCAAGCCTCACCTAGCGGGTCGGGCGGGTCCTCTCCGTCCGGATCCGCGCCCGACCCGGGACCCGCGTCACCCCCACCCGCTCCCACGATCGACCCCACGACCCGAGAAACCCGCCGCCCGCCGCGAATTCGTCGGCCACGACCGCCACCCCCCCGGATCCCTCGGCCACGACGCCCCGGCCTCGCCCTCCCCAGTCCCCTATTTAAAGCCTCTCCTCCGCCCTCCTTTTCCCCCCAAAAACCCGAGCCCGAACCCTAACTCTACCCCGTCCGGCGATCCTCGTCCGGCGACCCCGACCCCCTGCGACCCTCCGGCCTCCTCTGAAACCCGCCGTCCCCCGTGAGCCGCCCCAGCGAGCACCCTCCCCGACGCCGGCCAGAACCTCTCCTCCTCTCTCCCCGCGGCTGCTGTTCTCCCCTCCGCCGGAGTCGCAGCCACCGCCCGGTCGACGATCCCCCGCCCGGCCGCAGCTCGCCCCGCCGAGTCCGGCCTTCTCCGGTGATCCCCCAGCCAGCAGGACACGCGGACACACGGACACGGCTCCGACACAGGATTCGGACACGAACTCGCGTGTCGGACACAGTTCAAACCCTGGTTTTTCGGGTCCCTTCAGGTACTCATAACTTCCTGCTCGTAACCCCGATTTCTATTCCGTAAATTTCTACGCGAAGTCTGTATGACCCTCTCGGTGTCCGGACAAACTGTTCGGGGCATCGCGTCCTGTGGTGATCGCACACCGCGATCCAAAAACAGGAAAAATCCAGGCCCGATTTCACCCCGGAACTGAGTACGCCCCGCCAAACGGGACGACTTGGTCGCGTGCGGTCTTCACAGATACGTGCGCCTCGTCGATACGGACGTGTGAGAGTTCGCGGAAGCTGATTCGGGTGTGCGTGCACCCCGAAATCAACGCGTATCCGCGGACATCACCCCGTATCCGCCTTTTCTGCAATTCGCCCTAACTTCGTGCACACACGTCGGATCAAGACGAAACTTGCGCCATCAGACTCGTAGCGATACACTGGTCCTGTGGGTCAAGTTTGGTTCAATTCTGAGAACGTTGACGAAATCGCGTGTCGTGGGCCCCACAGGCCCCGCTCGACGGGCGATTTCGTGATCGGCTCATCGGAATTCAAATCTGAAAGTTCCGTTGGGTTCGTATCAGCGTTCCTGACCTGTTGACATTAAGTTTGGTGAATTTGGAGACCATTGACCCTGACACGTTTTTCGGTGCAAAGCGGGCCCACCGGTGGACCCCGTTTTGGCCCGAAATTACCGTTTTTGCCCTTGTCTCCAAATTGGACTCAAGGACAGGCATTTCTAGCTGATTGACACCTTCTGAGCGTGATGGTACTGTTTATTTTAGCTTTCGGAGACATCTCTGGAAATTTTCGAAACCAGGACCTAAGTGGAATCCAAACATCAGGCAAGTGCACCTTGCCAAACTTGCAGTCATTATTTTCATATTTTCTGTAAAAATACTCTGCTGGATTTCTTGTGCAATTTCATATAAACTGATTTAAACTGCTTAAACCTAGGAAACATATGACGTACCTAGTGCCCGATCATAGTCGGGTACTGACAACGTACGCGGTGTTGGGTTCGTCATTTAGAGATGGATTTACGACCCCCTTATTTTGTACTTGACCTCTCAAGTACCCTACAACCCAGGACACTTGACACTATCATGGACAGAATCTTCCTGAGTTATTCGTGGAGATTCTGAATAGGATACAGGGCTTGACAGAGTTATTTATTTATGGACAGTATGACTTGTTGCATTAGTTATAATCCCGCTGACATGGACATGAGACGTTATGGTCATGGCTTGCGTGATTACATTGGGTGGGGAGAGACACACAGGCTACAGGCTGTTCTATATATATATATCTACTATTATTGTGAGGTTGTAGACTCTCCAGCAGAGCTAGACCCTTTACGTGTTATTACTGCTACCGGCTCCCCGACACAGAGCTTGTAGCGGTCTCAGCCTGAGTACTAGTGTTGCTCTCATTTGCATATCACATAGATGGTTAGTTACTTAGTTTACCCTGCTGATTCATTATTTATTGCACTGCTTATTCATTTTGGCTTGTATTATCTGTGCCTTGCTATGTCCACTGAGGACCTGGAATGGATTATGTCCCCAGGTTTAGCTGAGGAGCAGTATCCCGAGATATACGGGACAGGAGCTGAAGCTATTGCTGGAGCTGAACCGAACACTGAAGACGAGGTGACTGCCGAGGACTTCTCCTGAGTGCTTGTTCCAGCACTCAGTATTTATTTCATGTTTACATCTTTTGTTCCTGGCCTATAGAGCCAGTTTATTTTAGACTTAAGTCGGATTGTTGCTCCGACTGACTTGCTGTGATGATGTTGCTACATTATTTCCATTTGATTATGCAGTTTATTTCTTTATCTTTATGGATGAGATTAGTGTGACTTGTGTAGTAGACCTTATTTACAGCTTAAGTACGCCCTGATGGCTCCATTAAATTGGGTTATCCATCGGTGCGTGCTGCTGGCCATTGCCACGCATCTCCAGTCCCTCGACATTTTGGGACTGGGGCGTGACAATACATACTCCGAGCTTCTCCAGACAAGTGAATCGTCGATCGAACGAGATGTCACTGAAGTTGATATAAAGGCCAACCTTGATCGGAAAGAATTTGAAATAAGTAGACAATATACAATTAGAGTAAAAAATACAAAATAAATGTGTGAATTGACAAATAAATGCTTACGTCGCTCCATCGGCCCATAGCTCGGGACGACAGATATTAGCTGGCTGCTCTGGTAGAGTAGGGGGGTCTACAAATCCTGGACGGCGTACATATACTCCATTGTCCACAAGAAGGCCTGGAAATAAATTTCTCCTACGGGAGCAATTGGTGGAGTAGCCGGTATAGTAGTGCCGGTAGTGGCTGGAGTAGAAGAAGAGGTAGCAGCTGATGGCAATCCGGGAGATTGAGTAGCTCCTCCTACTGAAGAACGAGTATAAGGCGGGGATAAATCATCCGCCGCATCTACGAACTCGTCCTCAGGTCGTGTACAAGAATCTGGGGTAGCATATGTAGTAGACGAAGGATGTTGAGAAGATGATCCTCTATGAACTTGTAGTCATCCTCGTTCACGTCCTCGTCCCGCCATACTATAGGTAAATCTGCAGCAAATAAAAAATGGTATCATCAAACATATAATCATAAAGTAATAGTGTGGTAAAATAAGTAAATACTAGTGTGATGATGAAATAAATAATAATCAGGTCATAAAATAATTAAATAAATATCTAAGCTAATGCATATGTATGTACGTACTAATCTTCTTCATCTTTCGAATCGCCATCGTCTTCCGAATCATTTTTCGAATCGTCTTCATCTTTCACTTCTTCATTTTTATTTGTACTTCTACTATCACTATCACTATCCCCTTCATCTTCCAATTCTTGTTCATCGCTCAATACCTCCATATTAGAGTTCTCCTCTATATGAGGTAAATCTTTTAAGAATGATCCTCTACGGTAACGTCAAACCCCATACCATCTCTTTGTCAACTCTATCATCCTCTCCGGTAACGTCAAACCCCATACCATCAATACCGGCCAAACTCATATATGCAAGTTGAGGCATGACCACTTCACCCTCTTTGTATGCTAGATCTCCAATATTATATGTGTTTCTTGCTTTAGTTTTGCATACAGCCCACCAATATTTATTATTGCATCGTCGACTAGGATAGCTTGTATAATACATTTGAACCGTTTGACTAGCCAACACAAATAGTTCAAAACCTATATATCTTTTTCCATATTTTATATCAACAAATCCAAACTGTTTTTCAATTTTTCATCCTTGCTTGGGTGTTGTGTCGAACCAATCATATTTAAACAACATCATTTTTGTCTCATAAGAGTAATCCAGCTCTACCGACATCTCTTAGTACACCGTAATGGTCGAATTCTGGATCGACATCGTAGAGTGAACCCCTCACACATACTCCAGAATTCTTTATATAATTAGCCTCATCATCGACAAATGATTGATTAATAGACTTATTAGTGGTTCTAAATTTGAATCCATTGATGGTGTATCCATCCCAACACTTTACCCTCTTGCTTGGTCCGATAGCTAATGCTCAAAGTCGTTCGTTTTGTAAGTCTGTACCATGACGAAAAACCTGAAACATCACGTATCATATAGACATTAGACAAAGATTGGTCTGAATGCTAAATTTAGAATGCTTAATGTTTAGGATTCGTACATAATTATGGAATCACGATAAAAAAAAATTCTATCAACCTCTCTAGCAAGATCATCTTCATTAATATTAGGTTTCTCTATTTTTGCCTCAGCTCTAAAGTACTATGATAATAAGGAGAATAGTTAGAGCAATTATTTTCCAAGTATATAAAAAATTGAAATATCTAGGAAAGATGTGTCGCTTAATTCCCAATATCTTGCATCTTTTTTATACCACTATTTAACAATATATACCGATGAGTGGCTTCAAACTCATCGTCTTCCAACCAACGTACTTTAGTAGCACTTGTAGCTTCCCTCCCATATTGAAGATAGTATGGATTACACTATTCGGGGCATCAACCCCACCGTCATCAATCCTTGGGGCTCTATTGTGATTTGTTCCTCAATGATATATGCTTTGCATATCGAAGCTTCTACATGAGCCTTATTGCCAACCTTCTTCTTCAGCTGATATAGATACCTATAGATAATATATTGAATCTTAGAATTATTTGAATAAAGAAATTATAAGTAAAAAAAATTTATACCTCTCAAATGGATACATCCATCGATAATGGACGGGAGCACCGACGCGTGCTTCGTATGCAAAATAAATCGACAAATGCTCCATAGTATCAAAAAAACTGGAGGAAGCACCATTTCTAACTTACACAATGTTAATACAATCTTCTTCTCAAGTTCTATTACATGTTGCACCATCAACTTACTTGAACACAAATCTCTAAAGAATATAGATAATTCGGCCAACGGAGTCCATACTCAACATCTCTCTCAGAGCGATAGGTAGTAACCTCTCCATAAACACATGACAATTATGACTCTTCATCCCTGTCAGCTTGCGTTTGTTGAGATCAACACATCTTGCCAGATTTGACACGTAGCCGTCAGAAAATCTCAACTTTGAATCGAATTACATATTATCAATTTATCCTCCCTACTCAATGTAAATGGCGCTGGAGGCTTGACCCAATTGTCGTTGCCACTTCGTTTTAGGTAAAAATCTGAACGCCTGCAAATAATTTTCAAGTCATTTCTTGCTTTGATATTGTCTTTCGTTTTCTCCTTGATATGCATCACCATAATAAAGATATTGTCGAATATATTCTTTTTGATATGCATGACATCAAGATTGTGCCTTATGAGATTGTCCTTCCAATAAGGTAAGTCCCAAAAGATACTCTGCTTCGTCCAATTATGCCTAAGTCCGAACCCTTCAAAGTGATCGGCCGATATCATATCTTCCATCACAGTCGACAATCCATCTACCTCTTTACAAAATTTATATCATATCAGTCTCAACGGGGGAGGAGATTGTCACGACCCGCACCCGAAAATTCGGACACGAGTACGTGGGCACGTCCAGCCTACGCCGCAGTGTCGGCGGTAGTACGCTGTCTAGGGCACAATCACAGGTAATATAAAGTCTACCTCATCCACAAAAGTAAATAGACAAGAAAAATAACAGGAAAAAGGAATGCTGAGATTTCATAATATTTAATCTGTGACAACCAATCCACAGTTAATACAAGCCAGAAGATAAATCGGGGACAAACCCGAGTATATGCTGAAAAGGAAAGAATAAGCAGCTACAGCTAAATGATCCACAGAAGTAGCCTCCTGGGGGAAACTGGCTCCTCATGTGTGTTACCTGCTAACTCATAGTGGCCATAATAGGTAGGGGCAAAGTTCTCATCATCGCCTAAAATAACAGATCCAGTCAGAAAAGGAGCAAAGTACACAATGCACAACAAGATTTAAACTAAATATTTATGATAATTAAAATGAACTGACAGGTATCATGTTGAGGATATGTATAAATAAATAGTAACAATAACTAAGAGTTAATTGCTGTAAGATAGGGACATGAGTAAAACAGGAACAAGGTGACAGGAAAAATGAACTACAACCAGACAATAGGAACTGTAACAAGACAAGAAACTATGTGTGTGAACTTGTGTATTTAGAATACCTAGTTGGCATGTAGGGGTTTATAGGGTTAAACCGGCCATCATAGACGGCTATTAAACAGGAATAATCGAGATCCGGCTGATGGACAGTCGTGTACCAACAGCTATTAATCATGGCAAGGGTCAGGGTAAACTACATGCCTTTCAGTATTCTCCCACCCGACATGAAAAATAAGACATGAACTCCAATATTCAAGACATGAAATCCAGTGTTCTAGCACTACGTGTAATCATCAATGGTACATATAAGGCAGGGAATTAACTATCACAATATAAAGATTAAACTTGAAGTGCAGGTACTTGCCTGTTGTTTGGATCCGATTAATAGTTCTTCGGGGAAATATCCAGAGATGAGTCCAAATGCTGAAATAAACATTACCATCACGCTCAGAAGATGTCAAATAGCTAGAAATGCCTGTCCTTGGGTTCGATTTGGAGACAAGGGCAAAAACGGCAGTTTCGGGTCAAAACGTGGTCCGCCGGTGGGCCCACTTTGCACCGAAAAGCGCGTCCGGGTCAAAGGTCTCCAAATTCACCAAACTTAGTGTCAACAGGTCAGGAACGCTGTTACGAACCCAACGGAACTTCCAGATTTGGATTCTGATGAGCCGAACACAAAATCGCCCGTCGAGCGGGGCCTGTGGGGCCCACGACACGCGATTTCGTCAACGTTCTCAGAATCGAACCAAACTTGACCCACAGGACCAGCGTATCGCTACGAGTCCGATGGCGCAAGTTTCGTCTTGATCCGACGTGTATGCATAAAGTTAGGGTGAATTGCAAAAAAGGCGGATACGGGGCGATGTCCGCGGATACGCGTTGATTCCGGTGTGCACGCACACCCGAATCAGCTTCCACGAAAACTCACACGTCCGTATCGACGATGCGGACGTATCTGTGAAGACCGCACGCGACCAAGTCGTCCCGTTTGGCGGGGCGGACTCAGTTCCGGGGTGAAACAGGGTCTGGTTTTTCCTGTTTTTGGATCGCGGTGTGCGATCACCACAGGACGCGATGCCCCGAACAGTTTGTCCGGACATCGAGAGGGTCATACAGGCTTCACAACGCAATTTACAGAATTGAAAACGGAGATACAGGGTGCAAGATACGAGTACCTGAAGAGGCTCGAAAAACCGGAAATTTTCGTGTCCGTGTCGTGTCCGACACGACACGAAGAATTGGGATTAGGGTTAGGGTTCAGGGGTGCTTGGCCGGAGATCCGGCGGCTCGGGCGGCGGGGAAGGCCGGAGGCGGTCGAGGCGGCGCCGGCGTTGCTGGCGGGCACGGCGCCGGCGGCTGGGCGGAGCGGCCGGCCGGCGCTGAGCGGCGGAGGCGGCCAGAGGAGAGGGTGCTGCTGCTGCTGCCGCTGCCGGCGAGGAGGGAGGAAGCTGGGGCGCTGGCGGCCGGCGGCGAGGTGAGGGGCGATGGACGGAGGCTGAGCCGGGCGGTGGCGGAGCGTGGACGGGGTCGGGGCAGCTGCCGGAGAGGGGGGTAGGGTTTATATATAGGGGTCGGCCGGTGGGTTAGGCGGAGGAGGCGGAGGAGAGAGGGGAGGTCGCCGGGAAGGGCGGCGGAGGGGGGGGAGCTGCGTGGCCCGGGCGGGGCGGCGCATGCGGCGGAGGCGGCGGAGGACTCGGGGGGGGGCGCGGGGTCAGGGGAGAGGGGAACGGGTCGGGCGGACGGATCGTTAGCGGGTCTGACCGACCCGAACCCGACCCGGATGCAGATGGGCCGGGCTGGCCTAGCCAGGTGGGCCGCGGGCTGGGCCCAAGTATTGGGCCGGGCTAAAATTAGGGTTTAAATTTAAGTAAAATAAATGAATAAATAAATAAATAAATAAATAAATAGATAAATAAATAATAATTGTTTTTAGGTGTTTTAAAAATAGATCATGGGCCCAATAAATTCCAGAAAAATTACCCTAAGTCCAGTTTTTCATTTTACACCCAAAAATGTTATTTTCATGATATTTTAATATTATTTATTAATAAATAAAAATTATTTAATAATTGAAAACCCTGATTTTAATTACAGAAAATTCCCAGAAAATTCCAGAAAATTGCGAAAAAATCCAATTTTAATATTTTGAAAAAATCAAGGGCTTACAGAGATAGTTCATGTTTACCAGCTCTAAAGGCATCTCTGTTCTTTCTCCACGGATGTGACGCAGGAAGAAAATGACGGTGACAATAAAAAAAAATATGTTTTTCCTCCATTTGGAGACAAAATGCCTTACTCTTTTCTATATATATAGGACAAGACAAAGTACCATGAGTACTCTACCCCGATAACATCTCATATGCTAAAAAATCGTTGATGGTCCACATGAGAGACGCTCTCATCTGAAAGTTCTGCTCCTTCGATATATCATATGTCCGAACTCCGAATTGCCATAATTGTTTTAACTCATCGACCAACAGCTGCAAGTAGATATCGATGTTCTTCTTTAAATTTGTTAGATTGGGTATGATAAGTGTTAAGAACATCTAAGGAGTCTTCATACACATCCACGATGGTAGATTATAAGTTGTCAAAATTATCGGCCAACAAGAGTACTGAGATCCCGACTGTCCGAAAGGAGTGAATCCATCAGAACATAAATCCAACAGGATATTCCTGGGCTCCGTAGCAAATTTAGGATGACACAGATTAAAATATTTTCATGCCTCTCCATCAGAATGATGAGATAATTCTCCTTCATCCATCTTTCATTTCTTCTTATGCCATATCATGTGTTGTATTGTATTTGCGGACATATACATCCTCTGCAGCCTCTTTGTAATCGACAAAAACTGTATGTACTTGTAGGGATGCAACCTTGCTCGGGTAGTTAACTTTCCTTTGCCCCGAATTGGCTTGTAACGGTGGGCATGACAAAAAATATATTTATCTTTATCATTGTTCTCCTTGTAGTACAATATGCAACCGTTTCGATAATAATCTATCTTTTCGTAGCCTAATCCGAGTTTTCGTATCATCATCTTCGACTTGTAGAAGTTTTTAGGTAACTCCTCCGATCCAGTTGGAACAACTCTCTAACAAATTTAATTATCCGGTCGTAGCATTCCTAGGACATGTTAAAATCAGACTTTAGGTTCAATAGTCGCATCACCACAAACATGACATAATGAGAATCACAATCCCGGTATAACGGAGTATCGGCATTCTTGAACATATTATAGAATTCCTTCGCATCAGGATTAGGATCCTCCAAATCAAAATTTGGACCGGACATATCAAATACCAACTTACGTGCCAGGTTTCACGGTCGATATTCAAAGTTATCCCCGAGAGTAGACTCTTCTAACTCCGTATTGGAGGAGAAATGGTGATATTGCGAAAATAAAGGTTCTCCTTGA
Organism: Iris macrosiphon; assembly: GCA_036927795.1. Classification (NCBI taxonomy): domain Eukaryota; kingdom Viridiplantae; phylum Streptophyta; class Magnoliopsida; order Asparagales; family Iridaceae; genus Iris; species Iris macrosiphon. The sequence continues at coordinate 167,851,272 of JAYESA010000003.1, forward strand.
GCCATCAACTCCTTGTAGTTCGGTACAAAATTCTTTATGTAGAGATGCTCCCTTATGAAATCTACCTCTTTGAATGGTATATTACGATATTTTATACAATGACACTTGATAAGCCTCCCATCTATGAAATAGGGTTGACTATGGGCGTATTTGAGAAATTTCTCAACGCCTGCCATGAAATCTTCTATCAAACCAATCATACTCTCATGTCGCTGATTGTACATCCATGATCAGTCAACTAAGTATCGACTCATTGATTCTGCATGTACCATATATATTAATTTAAACAATATGAATTAATTAGATTCAAGATGAGTTAAGATATCCGAGATCATCTAAGATATGCTTGCAACAATCAACATTAGATTATTAGAATTTTCACATGACATGGAACCTAAGCTAAGATATTGAAAGCTAGTTGTATATTCAAAGTTTTTAATGTCCACTGTGAAAAGTGAGCAAAATTGTCCACAAAGACGTGATTCATAGTATAAATTCACTAATTAGACAGCCCCAAAATAAAATTAAGAAGAAAATATATTGGTTTAAGCAAATACCATTAACAATAATAAACCAGAAATTGAAGTGTGTGTGTATACACACACTCTTTTTTATAATATCTAATTCTATCGTATTATAGATTATATACTAATTATTATTGTGTGTGTGTATACACACACTACTTTTAATATTGTCGATATTGTCGATGCCCAAAAATTCGATACGAGTCCGGTCCGATACCTCTGATTCTGCCGATAGAGATACTCATATAAAATGATCGATACCGATACTTTGAACCTTGGTTATAACTGCATTATCAATTGTCCTTGATTATAATTTTTAATTATCTTAATAGATTTTTTTAACATAGCCAATTGACCAAGTGCATTGCTAACTATTAGATATTAATTTCTTACGTATAATGTATTATAAACTTCGGATGTTTAGAAATTAACTATAGATATGAACAAGTAATATTTTTATGACTTTAAATTTGGAAAACGAATTCCCATGAAGGCCAACAAACCGACATATTGTATCTGTGTCCAACATATCGCTCGTGTCTGTACGTGTTCGTGTCCAGCATATCGTGTCTGTGTCCAGCGTATCAAAAATATCAAACCATTTATTTTTTCTTCGTATTCGTGTCTAGTGTATCGTGTATGTACGTATGTCCAGACCCCCACAATCCAAATGCAATAATTAACCAAATCAAAGTGAGGGTTATGGTTACCTTAGCCAGAGGAGAATGCGATCTGATGGAGGCGGATAGGGTCGGGGGTGGAGGATCAGGAGGACTTGGGGATTGAACGTCGGAGGAGGAGGAGGATGGTGAGGGGAGGGGGTCGGACGTCGGAGGAGGAGAAGGAAAGGGCGAGTGAGGGGGAGGGGCTGCCGGAGAGGGGGAGTGAGGGGAGGGTCTGACGGTGAGGGGGAGAGAGGGGAGGGGCTGTCGGAGAGGGGGAAGTCACCGAAAAGGAGGAGGGGGTCGGGACGGGGGGTGGGAGGGGAGAGAGAGAGAGAGAGAGAGAGAGAGAGAGAGAATGGAGGAAATAAAACACGGCTGGAAATTTTAAGTTTTTGCAGCGACGAATATTTCCGTCGCTAATCTGTCATTGAAATAACAACGACGAATTAGTAACAAATTTGTGACAAAAAATAATATATTTTATTTACATAAATAACTTAGTAGTTTTTTCGTCAAATTTTCGTCGTTGACTCAGCAACGGATTTTTTTTCGTCGTTGAGATCCGTTGCTGTTTAATAGTATTTTTGTAGTGTAATATATAGAACGATGGTTGGAACACCGACTCAGCTTGTGGTCGCACAAAGGGACATGGTACCAGAACCTTCTAGCTAGTTGGGCTTCGGTGGGCCTTGGCAACGTTGGACTTGGAATCATGTGGCTGTCAATGCACTAGAGGTCCTGGGGGAGGGCATGAAGGGCTTCCCACGTGAGAGGGTCGGGAGTAGTGAGTCTTACAGGAGAGCAAACGACTGGAGAAGGAGATTAGAAACTGGGATTGGGATTAGGAATCTATGGTTAGGATTAGGGCTTGGCCCTTGATGGGGTTGATGGGCAGGAAAGATGAAGGAGGGGATAGGAAGGAGAATAGAGGGGACCATCCAGAGATATTTTTGATATTATATATTATACGTTAATGCCGTCGGGATAGCAAGTCGTATAATTATTGTTTAAGATATTAATATGTATAATATAAAACTTTATGGAATCAAGTTACAAAACTAAAATAATTGAGAATATATATAGAGAGAAATCGAGATCCTCACACTTAAGCATCTCAGCATTTTTTTCGACATAACAGTTGTTGAATTATATTTTTTGACCGCTCAGATTATATCCTTAAACTACTCAATTTTTTGCAAAATTTTGATCTAATCTAAATAGTTTAATAAATTAATCAAATTGCTGCTATCTCGAAGAACATGGAGGATGCTTAAGGATATATATATATATATATATATATATATATATATATATATATATATATATATATTTGAAACAAGGTAAACATTTATTCATCCATCAAACAGTACAAGCATACAAACTCTGACCCCCATAGGGGGGGTTCATAACTGCAATATCAAATTTAATATTGTGTAAAATTTTAACTGAAGAGGTAGTGAGCCCTGGAAAATACGTCTATTTTGTTCATGCCATACTTACCATACGGATGCGACAAGTCATAATCGTGTCTCCTTGAACCACATCTTGCCCCTACCTCTTCTTGATCGAATCCCCATGATAATTCCTCTTATATCCCTATCCACTCCACAGCACCCCAAGGTCTTATAGCACTGCTCGTACCAGATGGACCATGTCACTCCACATTCGAAGAACAAATGTCGTATAAATTCATTGTTCTCATCACACGACACACATTTATGGTTGGAAATTTGAACTCTGAATTAAGTAAGTCTATCCTTCGTCAGGAATTGGCCTAGTAGCAGACGATAAATGCATAACTACATCTTACGAGCGAGCCCCTTAAACTAAATAAAGTCATAGTTCTCTAGTTTGGGGTGGGTTTGCCGAACAAAGTTGTAGCATGACCTAAAAGTGAATTCCTCAGTGCTTGTTATAGTCCTAGGCGGTGTCCTTACCCATTTGTCAGCAATTAATTCTGTGTCAATCTAGATCGAACGCAACACAACACCCAATCTAGCCGTGTGAATATAAATGTCAGACTGCCAGCCACTATTTCGGATAATATGCGGACTTTTGAACCCCATGCCCGCCTCCATGTACAGGTGAGCACAAAGTAGCTCCAACAAGCTCCGATGGTCCAACCATGAATCCTTCCATAAATCTGTGTTAACCCCATCCTGTATCACACGGTGAATGCACGTTTTGAGGAATGTTCTATTGCAGAGTAAGTTTTTAAAAGTAATAGAAGTATTGTTATTGTAACTGCAAGCCCAAAAATTGCCTCCCTTCAAGTATCTACTAGCCATCCACTCAGCCCATAACAAGTCACCTTAGATAAAAATACACACACACACATACACCCCCCCCCCCCAGCTAATGTAGGTTGTAACTCATTTTTTTAATCAAATAGGACACTTTTACTAACAATAAAATAAATTACACCTAGATGACGTGGGTCAGATGATCCGACAAATATATATATATATATATATATATATATATATATATATATATATATATATATATATATATATATATATATATATATATTTATATATATATATATATATATATATTGCTATGAAATCTCAATCTTACTTGCCTTGCGAAGTAGACATTAAAAAGTGTTTGGTACTGGGGATTCTTTTATTTCAGGACAAATTTAGGGTGGAAAATATATTCCCAAGTTTGGCTTATGTTATAGAAATTTATTTTCGGTAATTGCAAAACATGAAAATCCTATCCTTAAGAATAGTGGACATATTTTTTATTCGTGGGCAAAACAAAAATGTTTTTTGTTCATATTTTCTCTATAATAATTTTTTTTAGTTTGTTTGTTTTCAATATTTTTCTATTTTCTATTTTTTTTAGATTTTAACTTTTTTTATTTCTTAAGAATGATTTTCATTTTTTTATTTTCTTCCTAAGTTTTATATCCTTTTTATTTTTCATTATTTTATTTTTTCCATTTTAAAGATTTTTTTTCCCACTATTTATTCAATTTTTATTTTTATCTTTTACATTTCTAATAATTTTTCACTTTTTTGTATCCTTTTCATTTTTTAAGAATTCATTTTTTATTTTTTTCTTATTTTTTTTCTAGTTATCATTATTATTGTCATTAGTTTTTTTTTAAAATATTTATATAGTCATCAAATATAAAAATTTAATTTAAAAAAATTAATTATCAAAAATTTTATTTAGAAAATTATAGATTTTTTGGATATATAGTATGCTTGTAGAAGAAGAAAATTAGGAGTGAGAATAACTGGACTTTTTGGCACGGAAAACTATACGCCATAGGATGGCTGGTACAATTTCAGATGAAGATTCTATACTGTTGTGCGTGCGCCATTTTTCACGTGGCGTGGCCCCATAATGCCGGTGCACAAGTGTCTGAAACAACAATGACATCTCCACGTCTTCCTTACGATCAATATCAAACGGTCAGAAGTGATGGAGTCAAATCGTACGGGTGAATTAAAGGGGATGGCGGTGGGCCCGGACTGTAAATAAATCTTCCCACTTGGGAATCGGCGTACCGAGATCTTCACGTGTCCCGGTTCTTTCTCTGGCCAGTGACAGGTAGGGAGTCACATGGATGCGCCGGGACCACGGAATCGCACGTGCGACTTCTAAGGGACCTAGACCGGGCCCACTTGAAATTGGTCGATAGTAGCACCCTTTATTATTTTTCAACGGTCAGATAGAAAATCGGATTTCTAGTATTAGGGTTATTCTCAAGATGTGAATTGGGTCGGACCGGTCCGGTTTGATCGATTTTGAGTAAATTCGGGTCGGTTCGGATCCAATTCGGTAGAGAAGGCGGGTCGGATCGGTCCGGTCCTGTCGGTTTGGCATCCGACCTAGTCTGAACCCGTGATCCCGTCCGCGGTGGACTGGACCGGACCGGACCGGTCTAGTTTTTAATTTTTTTAATACCTTTATATATATATATATATATATATATATATATATATATATAACTTATATGTTAATAAATTCAAGTTAAAATTTATATGTTTTTGTTATAAGTTAATTTTGCATAATTTAATTTTTATAAGTTATTTGTTATAAAAAATTTTGGTATAATTTATGTAAAAATTTATATAAACATTAAGAAGAAAATTTTATTTGATTTCTTTATATCAATATTTATATAACTTTAAGTATAAGTTAAAATCAAAATATTTAGAAGTTGATTTTTTTTGCATAACTTATAAAAAAATATATATAAATCTTTTGTTTGCATTTAAATATAAATTTATAACTTGAAATTTAAAGAAGTTAATTATATAGAAATACATAAGTTAAATGTAAACAACTTAGAACATTAAGTTAGAAAAGGTTGATTTTTTTTTATTAATGACAATAAAATTATAAATGTATTATACCATTAAGTAACAAAAAAAAAAGAAACTTGTCAATGATATTTTATTTGCATAAAGTTTGTAAAAAAATGTATAAGTCTTTTCAAAAATTTCGTCGTCTGTCGATCGTCTTTCGCTGAAGTTTATTGCTAAGCTCCTCCTTCAGTAGCGTCATTCATAGTAAGAGATTGAAAGTCTAGCTCCGAGATATCGATACTTTCATCTCTTGAGTCTTGAGTTCTTTTTTCAGCACAGGTCCAATTATGAACGCAGACATAAGCTTCCAAAATATCTTGCAACAACCGACTACTCTTCTTGCTTAGCATCCTTGAACCTGCACTAAAATAAGATTTCGATGCTACCGTGGACACCGGGACCATTAGAATATCACGTGTTATAGAAGAAAGTACATGATAAAAATTTTTAGTATCTCTCCCACCATTCTAAAATTGAATAATAAGTTGAAGAGTCATCTTCATCTTCATCTTATTCATAATAATTTAATACAAGGACAATTCTTGAGTGGGTTGGGAAAATTTTTTTTTCTTCCATTGCAGTACACTTTTAGCATATAATAATTTAGACACCAAAATATAGCTACTACCTTGAACGGTTGTACCGGGTCAGGTGGATACAATTATTTTTTCATATAAAGCAATTAAACTATCTAAAATATCCTTAATTTCTACTTTTAAGCTACCTACGTCAACTCTTATATTTTCTTCAAATTCGTCTAATAATATATATACACTATCTAATTTAATCTTGGGATAAAAAACTGAAGACAAACAATATAGAAGAGGTATATTACCCCAATAATTTTTAAAATTGGCTTCCATTTGGGAAACCACATAATCAAAACCAGGGACATTTCTATATCTAGAAAATAAAGGAGACATGTTAAGAATTTTTGTTAAAGCTAAAGGAGAAGTTGGATAATAAACTCCAGATAGAATGGTTGTAGCATTGTAAACTAATTCTAAAAATTTAAAAATAAAAGTAGCAATTAACCAATCATTTTCAGTTACTTGATAATCAAAAATAGGATTAACATTACAATAATATGTAATAACATCTTTAAACTTCATGAAAGATTTTAACATTAAATAAGTAGAATTCCATCTATGTAGTGTATCATTAACAAATCGCCTAAAAGTAACACCATATTGTGTATATAAAATTTTAAAAGCTTGTTGTCTACTTGCATAAGTGTTCAAACTCTGCAAATATAATCTAACATTTTCTAAATTTAGTTGAAAGAATTCAAGACATTCTTGTACAATCAAATTAATAATATGACAAGCACATCTAACGTGAAAAAGTTCACCTTCTAACATGGGCGTAAATTATGTTTTCAAAACATTAATAGAAGAAGTGTTATTATTAGCATTATCAAAAGAAATCGAAAATATTTTATTGTGAAATTATATTCACGCACAATTTTTTTATAGCGCCACCGATTACAGTGTAAACCCCCTGAATTTTCAAATTATTAAATCTTGGATTTTCCCCAATTTTTTGGAATTTTCTGGGAATTTTCTGTAATTAAAATCAAGGTTTTTAATTAATAAATAATTTTTATTTAGCAATAAATAATATTAAAATATCATGAAAATAATATTTTTGGGTGTAAAATGGAAAACAGGACTTAGGGTAATTTTTCTGGATTTTTTTGGGCCTCAGACCTATTTTTAAATACCTAAAAACTATTTTTATTAATTAATTATTAATTAAATGATTTTATTAAATTATTATTATTATTATTATTAATATTTTTATTATTTTTTTTCCTTGGGCCGGCCCGGCCCAGTGGACCGGCCCAGTAGGCCGAAGCCCAACCCAGCCATCCTTAGCGGGTCGGGCGGGTCCACCCGAACTCGACCCGCCACCCGTCACCCGCACCCCAGCCCTCACCCCGCACGACCCGCGCTGCCCCGCGTCCGGCGCCGTCGCCCGCTCCCGCCGCGCCACGTCCCCGCTCCACCCGGCTCGCCCCGCCCTCCGCGGCCACGTCCCCTTCACTCTCCGCCTGGCTCGGCCCCCCTAACCGCCCCTCTCCCCTATAAAGCCCGAGAACCCTCTCCCCTCCGGCCACCATCTCCCCTAACCGCCCCCACTCGCCGCCGTGCCGCCGCCTGAGCCCCGTACAGCCCCGACGTCTCCCTCCTCCTCCCTTCTCCCCTCCTCGAGCGCCGCCTCCGGCTCCCCTCGTCGACGCAGCACAGCAGCAGAGGCCGCAGCAGCCGCCGCCGACGCCATCCGCCGCCGACGAGCCCCAGCCGCCTCGCCGTACCTCCCCGCAGAGCCTCCGAGCCCGGCGACGCAACCCCGGCCCTCCTCCGCCGTCCAAACCGTCGCCTCCGGCCAAGATCCAGAAACCCCTACCCTAACCCTAATTCCCAATTTCTTTGTGTCGTGTCGGACACGACACGGACACAAAAAGTTCCTGTTTCTCGAGCCTCGTTCAGGTACTCGTATCTTGCACCCTGTATCTCCGTTTTCAATTTCGTAAATTACGTTGTGAAGCCTGTATGACCCTCTCGGTGTCCGGACAAACCGTTCGGGGCATCGCGTCCTGTGGTGATCGCACACCGCGATCCAAAAACAGGAAAAACCAGACCCTGTTTCACCCCGGAACTGAGTACGCCCCGCCAAACGGGACGACTTGGTCGCACGCGGTCTTCACAGATATGTGCGCATCGTCGATACGGACGTGTGAGATTTTGTGGAAGCTGATTCGGGTGTGCGTGCACACCGGAATCAACGCGTATCCGCGGACATCGTCCCGTATCCGACTTTTCGGCAATTTGCCCTAACTTCTTGTACACTCGTCAGATCGAGACGAAACTTACGCCATCGGACTCGTAGCATTATGCTGGTCCTGTGGGTCAAGTTTGGTTCGATTCTGAGAACGTTGACGAAATCGCGTGTCGTGGGCCCCATAGGCCCCGCTCGACGGGCGATTTTGTGTTCGGCTCATCGGAATCCAAATCTGGAAGTTCCGTTGGGTTCGTATCAACGTTCCTGACCTGTTGACACTAAGTTTGGTGAATTTGGAGACCTTTGATCCGGACACATTTTTCGGTGCAAAGTGGGCCCACTGGCGGACCCCGTTTTGACCCGAAACTGCCGTTTTTGTCCTTGTCTCCAAATTGGACCCAAGGACAGGCATTTTTAGCTATTTGACATCTTTTGAGCATGATGGTAATGTCTATTTCAGTTTTTGGACTCATCTCTGGAAATTTTTCCCCAAGAGCCAATATTAATCAGATCCAAACAACAGGCAAGTACCTGCACCTCAAGTTAATCTTTATATATATGATAATTAATTCCCTGCCTTACATGTACCCTTGATGATTACACCTAGTATTAGAAATGCTGGATTTCATGTCTTGAATATTTGAGTTCCTGTCTTGTTTTTTATGTCGGGTGGGAGAATACCTAGAAGGCATGTAGTTTACCCTTCCCCTTGTCATGTTTAATAGCTGTTGGTACACGATTGTACCTCAGCCGGATCTCGATTTCCCCTATTTAATAGCCGTTTATGACGGCCGAATTAGCCTTATAAACCCCTACATGCCAACTATGTATTCTAAAAACAAACACAAGTTCACACAGATAGTTTCTGGTCTCGTTACATATATCTTGCTGACTGTTGTAGTTTCATTTCCTGTCTCATTTATTTCTGCTTTCTCATATCCCTGTTTACAGCTTTAACTTTGAGATAATGATGTTCTGTTATGCAGTTTCTCAACCTGATATTCAATATTTAATTGTCATAAATATTTAGTTTAACCTTGTTGTGCACTGTGTACTTTGCTCCTTTCCTGACTGGATCTGTTGATTTAGGCGATGATGAGGATCTTGCCCCTACTTATTATGGTCCCTATGAGGGGACTGATGATACCTATGAGGAGCCAGATCCCACCCAGGAGACCCCTGCTGCAGAGTAGCTAGTAGTAGTTATCTTTTATTTCTGTTTCTTATCCTATTTATCGGGTTTGTCCCCGATTTTATTCTGATTTTGCTGTACTAAACATTTGAATCTGTTGTCACATTTATTTCAATTGCAATCTTAAGTTTCTGTTCTCATTATTATCTTGCCTATGTTAATTGTGAATGAGCTAGTTAGTAAATATGGATTTGACCTAGACAGCGTACTACCGCCGACTCTGCGGCGTAGGCTGGACGTACCCACGCACTCGTGCCCGAATTTTCGGGTGCGGGTCGTGACATACAGCGTCGGTATGTGAAAATTTTATAGGCCTTAGACAAATGATACATTTTTGCAACTTCCATCTTGGATCTATATAATGTATCGAGATACAAATATAAGCATAATTTTGCTTAGTAGTCCATATATCAGAAGTTAGAGCTAATTTACTAACATGAATAAAACTTTCTTTCAAAGCAGCCTTATCTTTTTGAAAAAATTTCAGAGTCTCTGCTCTAGCAGTAAGATCTAGAAACTTTAGTAAAACAAGGATTAAGAGTATTACTTGCATAATTATAATAGAAATCACTCTCACCAAATGTAAATGATTGTTCCTCACAAATAATATATCTTGCTAATTCAATCTTGTTACGAGCATCAAAATAAGTAAAGTTACCTATAGAAGATCATTGACCACCGGTACTTAGCTGTGTTTGTCTAGCCTGTAGTGTGTCTTTGCCATAACAATTTTCTTAGTGTCTTTTTAAAGTGTCTGTGCCATCATTTTTTTTCCTATTTTTAAACCCGCTTACATTTCTTACATTTCGCAGCCATAGATATTAGTTTTTGATCTTTTGGATCTAAAACCGGTGCGCCCTCACTATCAGTGAGAAATATTTTTGTAAAATAATTTCATAAAATATTTTTTTCTATTGTCAAAATTTGTAGCCGTAGCCATACTCCTAACTTCAGAAAGTGACATTTGTGTCGGTGGCACAAAATCTGGAATATGATTATTTTCAAACATATTATTATAATAATCATTCAAAAGGTTGGTTTGAACTTTGTCCATCCATATTTAAAAAAAAAAAATTTCAAAAAAAATTAGAGGAAAGAAAAATCTCAAATCCGATTTTTTTCGGTAATATTAAAGTTACTTGTAACGTCTGCTAGAAGCCTTCAAAAGAAATCGCAAGAAAATGTGTTGAGAGGAAACAAGTTGGACTCCAGAAATTGCTTTGGTTCTAAACTTTGTAATTGCCTTTCTTCTAAACTTTGTAAGAGAGGGAAGAAATTTTGTAAGAGGAAAAAAAATTTGTTGTGTTTATTTTTCATAAATTATGGACTATTTATATGAATTTTTTGGGGTCGTATGACCCCAAATACCCTAAAAAAAAGTTATTATAGTGAGTATTTTGGTCATTTTTAGCAAAATAACCAAAATACCCCTTAAACGTTCAAAATATAGCCACTAAAATTAGGATATTTTTAGTAAAAAAATCTCCCAACGGATATATAAAAAAAAAAAAAAATTTAAAAATCAGTCGAACCTTGCTTGACCGGACCTGAACCGGGCCGGTCCGGACCGGATCGACCATGCCGACCGAATTGGAATCGGTCCGAACAAAGCCGAGACCGGACCGGGCTTGTGGGTCGGATCCTCCGACCCAGCCCATACCCGTGGAGGAAGTGGGCCGTCGCGGACCGATCCGTTGACTGGGTTCGGGCCGGTCCGGACCGGATTTGACTAGGCCAAGCTCGACCCGGGCCGGATTCCAGGTCGCCCGTCCTTTTATACACCTTGAGGTTATTCAAAGAACTAGTTTTTCAAGTACATATTTTTCTCAGCTTTAATTAAAAAAAGAGTTAATATTTAACATTATTACATAACATTTCTCTTCTAAATGTCGCGGTGTTAAGTATTAATTAATTATATTCTCTTTTTGACTGAATTAAAAAAAAAATTAAAGTCGAAATTCATATTATACAAGTACAATTGTCAGTTTTTTTTTTTTATGTTTGAAATCAAGATGTTGGCTAGGTTGGGCTTGGGTTAATTTAGTTTGATTTTATCAAATTTGATCGAGTTCAGTCCGATCAAACTAGCCTAGTCAAAGATCTTGCTTAGGTCGTACCTGGCCATGCTAAGCTCTAACCGAAATATTAAAGTCGATCCACCATGGACCTATGGTCCGGATAGAAGTGATTAACGCTGGACCGTGCTGGGTCTGGACCGACCCAAAATCCATTTATTTGGTAAATAATCATAATAATTAAAAATTATGTCAAATTTAACATGGTGTTGGGTCTTGTAGTTTCTTCCAAATATTGAGTTGGGGTTTTTTATTAGAGAGGTTGATGTTAAAATTAAACATTTGTTGTTGTGTAAACTACGGTAGTGTTCGTCGGAAACTCTCGTAAAAGAAAGAGATGGAGAGAAGATAGGGGTTTCTTATTGAGAAGAACAAGCAACCCTAAAATGGATGTGGCTGCTAGTTTATATATATCACGTCCTGGTTCTATAGAACCGAAAGTTGCCACTGGACGTAAGGTCGGATAAGTCTAAATTGTACTTGTGCAAGAGAAGAACAAAAACAATCAATATAAACATCTCTAAAACAAGTCATTGCAGCATAAATAAGCAGAAAACTTGATAGACACAAGATATATGAAAAACGATTCTCTTTATTGATAATTTACAGGAAAATTACATCGACACTAGGCCAAATAAATAATTCGATTACAAACACTGGATCATATTACATGAACGATGTCACAAGGCTTACAACTCAAAAACTAATATATTAATCAACATTATTCCTTATATTATGTCCTTTATAAATAAAAGATAATTTCTCTAGTCGAACAGCTTCAAGTTGTCAAACGAATTCCAACGCATTAGCACGTCTAAGCGATTCCTCGCACATGTGGAATTTAGGGTCAGCACATTGGAGCAGTCTCTAGCCAACTCACCTAAACCAACATGTGAGAACAAATTTGGGATCAACACATTGGTCTTTCTTTTCTTTTCTTATGATCAGTTAACAATTCATAAGCATGATATATAAAAAATACATGTGTCATCAGCGCTAACCGTTTCATAACAGTTTCAGCTTACAACCCGTGGTTGTGCATCGTGAACAATCAATTACGACGTGCTTTGTATATCATGAAATAGTATAGATGACACGCGGATTGCGCCGAAAAAACTAGTAACTTTATATGACAGGAATTAATATGGCACGAGCTTATATTTCGTATAAAGTGATTTATTGTGTGCATTGGACTTCGTAAAAATACTTCTTCTTCCTTTTCCTTTAGCACAAGTTTGTTTGAAACCAGTGCTGGAAAAATTTTCAAACCTAAGCAATTTTTCATACTAAACTGACATCTAAGCAAATATCAACAATGGAGCTTTCAGAGAAATCAGAATCTACAAAACCTGGAAACCATCTTATCAGGTTTAGGTTATAAGACTTAAAGTTATCGTGTCCTCTATCACCCACAAGATTTTAGGGTATATAATCCAATATATTTCACTTGATTCCGACCTCAATCCATCGGCCATCAGATTAAGCGACTAATCTGAGCAAAATTGAGTTTGATTGAAAATGACCTACCACCATCTACCACACATCGGTGTGCATGCCACACTAGTTTTGTTTTTGTTAGATATCTCTCGTAATGTTCGGAACTCGCTATATCTATTTTTCGTCGTTCAATATGGACTCTATGTCTCTTTCCAGTAACCACAAGGTTCGCTCAAATTAGGTGATAGTTGTGTTTTAGTAATCACTTCTTGCATCTGAAAAATCTCTAAATTAAATTGATCACAGAAAGTATTTCGAATTCTCCAAAACCTTTCTTATATCTCAAATAAATATATATGAGAATTTGACTTCACGCAAGGATGCAAATAATGTTTATACTGCTGTCAACCTGTCACGTAATCGCCATGCTGGTCTAGTTGCTATCAAGAATAGCACTCTCAATCAATAATGTCTTTTTCAAGTGATCTATGATACAATTGCATAATACTGCTTAACTATTTAGAGTCCTGCTATGATATCATGGCTGAAATAGAGCGGTTTTACGGGGTGGTTGTAATGGACATGATGTAGAGTGTAGACCTCAATCAACTTCAAGACAGAAAGAATCAAGGGCATGTCATACTTTTCCACTCAGAATAATATGCACCGTGATTTTGAGTTTCCACTGGAAGGTGCAAGTGTCCAAGTTGAATTAGATTTAGATTCCCTTCCCACAACAAATTTTGATGATACACATGAAACTAATAAAATTTACATTAAAATTAGCCTATTTTAATCAAGTCTTCCAATGGCTACGGTACAGAATTCGAGTGAGCTTTGTGGTTACCGGAGAGAGGTATATGACTCTGGCTGGGTGATGGAAGATCGGTGGATCGAGCCACGAGAGCGTATTATTTCTTCTATTTATTTGGTGGGAGTTGGGGGTAGTGGGCCCAAAATGTATGGAACACAGCGTCCTCAAAGTCCCTAGCGTTACGCTGGACAACTCAAAAAGAGAGAGAGAGAGAGAGAGAGAGAGAGAGAGAGAGAGAGGCTAATGTGCTTCCTAATTCAACTTGATGAAAGCGCTTGCCGGTCCACTCGCTACCGTACTCCGGCCAGAGTTCGGCATGGTCCGAGGGCTCAAGCCCATCACTTACGTCCCAGAACCAGAATACTGGAGAGCGGGGGCAGACAAAGCCAGCTAAGTACACCAGAGTACTCCATACCCCGAGATACGGTCACGGCTGTCTAGACATGTGAGGGTTTACTCTTCAATCCAACAGTCATTCCTAGGTCAAGAGTCATAGTTGTCTCAATCTCAAGCAAGCAACAAGTTACAAGATGTATGATCACCAAACATATAATAATAAGGCATCTCAAACTATACCTACATAGATGATCATGAAGCTACATGCAAAATGAAGAACTAGCAAGAGTATAATATTACATGATCATGTCTAGCTATAGTCTACAATATGCTTTACATGTAGACCCGTAGGCTAGAATGTCAAGTTCCAAAACATGAGCTAAACACGTGCTCGGTGGCTAAACGTCCTATAAGTATAATTACAAGATCAGGTGGGTGAGTGGAGAAGAAAAACCCACTCAATGCCTCGGGTGCTCCTGGTGTTCATCATCTTCAGGAGGGAAGTACGGGAGATCCTGCGGTCCTGCTCCGAAATCTGGCCATACAAAACCAGTGGGGTCAGACCGCAAAACAGCAAGTACCACAAGGAAGCCAACTTAGGAACTAAAATCAGCATGCAGACAGAAGCAAAAGCATAAGGAACAGTTAAATAAATGCAACAAGTAAGATAATAGTTAAACATGCTCTGGAGTATAACATGGAACATCCGAAATTAGTACTCAAGTCATAGTTTTTGGACCAGTTGTTAAATAAATCAGGACAAGACTAGACTTAAAATTAAGCAATCATGACCAATCATGCCCTACGACTTGCTATCATTAGCTAACTAGGGTTATCACAGTCCTAGTTACTAACACATGCAGTTTGAGATTCCTTACATCCATATGATTATCCGGGTTATCCAGGCGTAAAGATACATATAATAGATTATATCTGGTATAGTAATTTACAGGTTAATGCAACACTCGACGGGGGTGTTGGAAGTGTGTCCCTCACGACGGAGAGCTCCAAATCCATCAGGTGTCGCTGGTATACCGGGATTGCATTTAGCCAGGAATTCTCTTTTGATGCTTTCTAGATTATTACTCTATTTATCAACTTAAACAAGTTATCAAGAATTTCTGACCGTGGCATTCAGGAATCTTCCTTAGACATGATGCAAGACAGTAAATGATAGTATATTGACAAGTACATCCAGGACAGGAGCAAGTAAATCAACCACAAGAATTTATCTTATTAGTTCAAGCAATTCAGATCAAGAAATTTTAGCATGTCAGGAGTGCGCTTCGGCAAGCCACTATCAGGAATATCAATACAGGTCAGGTGTCGGGAGTTCAAGATTAACAGTGTCAATACAATCCATGTTTAGAAAATTTAATGTTCTGGCAAGTTGTCACAATCAGGTTATAATAAAATTTAGAGAAAAATTGCATGCATAAGAATTAAGCTTAAGAGGCTAAACAAGGGAAACAATTAAATCACAAGAAAATATATTAAAAGAAGTTCAACTACTACAAGTGCTATAGACGCATGAGGTAAGGTTGCCGCATGCAACACTCAGGCCGCTTGCAAGAAACTGGTCGCATGCAAGAAGCAAAAGTCCACTCCTCGGTTAAAGTGCTGAGTGATGTGTCATTAAATGCATGTCAGGAATGTGACTGATGTTACTGATGAGACTAGCCATGTCAAGGAAGTGACCGATGCGACTAGCCAATAAATGCGTGCTAGAAGAAAATACAAGGACTTAAAAGGAGTGCAAAGTTGGTGCCGATTCATGCTCCTAGAAGAAGAGGACATTTTTCACTAGTCTATGCCTCGAGGCCGCATGCTCAGGTAGGCCGCATGCTTGTTTAGCCACATGAATACTTCAGCCGCATGCACAAGAGTTCTGTCACTTAGACATTTTTAAGCACTTAGTTTTCGAAACTCCAGTGTGAAACAGTCATGTGCCTAACAATATAGACACATGCTGTAAAGGAATGAGACGGAGAGTGCATGCCGCATACAACAACGTGGCCGCATAGCTCTTTCGGCCGCATATTGTCCTAGCAGCATGAAGTCTTCGTCGTCCAACTGTAAACTTCCTAAAATTTTGATAAGAATATTTTGGTAATTTTGTTTTAATTATAAATCATTAAAATAATTTTTAGAATTTAGAAACCCTTTAGTGTAGTCTTAATGCCAGAAATACAACACTAGCTTTTTCTTTTCAACCAACTTTGCAAAATAGGCTTAGCCGAGGCAAATTAGGCTCATGATATGTATGTCACTCATAATTTTATAAATCTACACTTCATTTTGGTCGTGCAACAACCACGACGCTTTTTGACTCAAAATATGACACTTTGACACTTTTCCGTTGCGGTCAATTTAGACGAGCAACATGAACCCAAAATTTGACACTGAATTTTATAACTCCTAGCCTAACACGAGAAACTATGCACATGACAATGGTGTCACATTTATTTGAGTCTCCGTAGGCTCCAAAAATAATATAGAAACACTGTGCATTTTAATTAGTCAAAAATGACCCTTTTTGATTAATTGCACCTGACCGAGCCCGAAGCCCCAACTTGAACCCTTAAACTAACTTGACTAACTCATACACAATACCACCCATCCATCCCTCATCTTTCTACACACCAAACATAATTTTTCCTACACCAAATTATATTTTTACCTCATTTAAATTTAAATTCAGCTTTTATCCAAAATAGCATAAACCTTTGGACTATGTTAACTTATGTTGAACCATGTGTATATATATGAATGGTGGAGGGGGGGGGAACCCATAGCCAATACATGAGGTAGGGTCTGAATGCAACCTTTCACCTTCCATCCATTACTACATGTAGTTAACTCATAGGAAGTGTAACCCCCAACCATTCGGTCACCCTTTATCCCCAACCGAACCTCTTCTCTTCCTCTCCCTCTTCTCTTTCTCTCCCTCACGGTCCTCTCCTTCTCTACCTCCTTGGAGCAAGACCGGCCTAGTGGTGGTGCAACCCCTCCTTGAAGTCAAAAATATCGTCGGAGTTCAAGCAACCATCACCAACATCAAGTTCTTGGTAACTTTTTCCATCTCATTCTTTCATGTTATTTGGATTAAAGATGAGCCATGAAACCATCCTTGTACACTCCATGAATCACCCTTCCCTTGTGGTTTAACCATGCACATACCTACATAACTAAATACTTGCATATGTTTGTATTGAATATGTAATAAGTTTTTGTCTATAGTTAATTATTTCAGATTAATATAATTATTATTCAGAATTATATAAACTAAATTTCAGAATATATACATATTAAAATGTGTATTTTGTGGGTTAAAAGTATAAAGAATGGATGGAAGTTGCATGGTTAGTTATGGTGTAATTGTAGGAATGTTGTATTGAAGTTATAATATTGAAAATGAGTTTTTTACCATTATAAAATAAATTCCAGAATTATATGTGTAATAATCAGAATATTATACGTATTAAAATATGTGTTTTAGTATTTTAAAGTATGAATAATTGATAGGTAGGTTGTATGGATAATATTGGTAAACTAGTGTACATGCTTTATTATTGTACTATAAAAAATATTTTGTTCATTATATTTAAACTAATTTCAGAATATTAATATTAAAAATCAGAATTATATATGTATTAAAATATATATTTGGATACTTAGTTGATGAACTAAAGAAGGGTAGAGTGCATGCATGGTAATGAAGACTATGTATAGTTTATTACATGCACATAAGCTTGAATATATATATATATAAAGGTCTGCAATGAATTTTTTATTAATACATAAAATAAAATTTAGAATATTAATCCTATGTATTTTTCATATTTTAAGATATTAATTAGTGGAATAAAATGATTCCATGCATGCTTAATTAGTTGGTTAGCATTGTATAGTATTTTGTGATATTGAACACTACCTACGCACGTGTATGAATACGTTATTTAATCACACGTAAAGGCCTATATGTACGTATGGTATATGGATGTACGAGGCCCTTACAAAGTGTTAAACAATATTATGGTATGTGGTTGTTGGCACGTTAACTAAAATTGTGCGACTGTTGAAATTATTGGCACGAACGTTGCTACTATGTTGATGTGTGTATATCGACTCTATAATTTTACATAAAGTAGATAATGGTAGAAATAGAATTAATTTAAGTAATGGTAGCAGGGCACATGGGTGTCGCAATACCATCTGACGTGAACTTTGGATCTGCTGCAACGCAACATCAGGCAGCAAGCAAGTGTATCTTGCCTTGGTCTCAGTAAATTGTGCTTAATTTTAACTGCAGTTTATATTTTAATACATGTACTTTATCGTGACCCTAGGATCGTGACGATACTTTCCGTCTGAATCATGTTCGGGTGCCAACTTTCGTGCGCGGAATCGGGTATCGTTAGATTGTATTGTCATCGTATACCTTACGTGCAACACTTGCACTAATTACCTTAGGAAACTATACACGACTCTCATGTACAGAAGCCTCACTTGAGATATTCGAGGATTCTGGCTTCTATTTTAGGACAGAACTTGAGACATGTGCTAGTTGACATGATATTATTTACACCTGGACTTGAGACATAGATAGTGATTGTCTTGCGTTTCGTGACATGAGGCGTGAGATACATGGGGTTGGAGAGAACTTATCGTACCGCTGGGCTACTAAACTCTAATAGTATTATAGTACTGTAGGTACCTTGACGGGGCTTGTACGTACCTACTACTATTATTAATACTATCACTAGTACCCCTAGTATATGTATGAAATTCGGTGGTTTAACGGATGAGTACGTTCTCATTTGCCTTTCACTTATATGGATTATGTTAGATACCCTAAGCACACTTATTTTATTTACTGTACTTTGTCTTAAATTATTCTTGTACCTTGCTATGTCCTCTGAGGACCTGGATCCGGATTATGTCTCCAGGTATAACAGAGGAGGATTACCCCGAGGTTTACGGGACATGAGCTGACGTTGGAGCGGTACTGGTACCAGAGGACGAGGTTGTGCCAGAAAATTTCTCCTGAGTACTCAGTTACTTATTTATGCTTGGTGTTATTTTATATTTGGACTTAGACTTATAGACATATGTATTTGGTGTTATTCTTTTTTTTATTGTGACGGGTTGTTCCCCGAGACTCTATTTATTTGGACTTAATGATGGACAGTTTTCTTATTTATTTTCTTAACTGTTCTATCTCCTTGTATTATGATTACTGTTTGTGGATGAGATTAGTTTAGATTATATACTGTGACAGGAGTAGCAGACTTTATTTATCTATATCACAACTTAAGTGCACTCTAACAGGTCCATTAAATTGGATTTGTCCATTGGAGTTGTGCTGCTGGCCATTGCCACGTGGCTAGTCCCTCGGTATTTTAGGAATGGGGTATGACACCAACAGCAAGCTTCGGCCATTGAAAGCTCCAATATTTTGAAAACTTGTTTTCTCCATAGAACTCCGGTTAGAATTCCAAATCCAACAAGGTAAAGTTCTAAACACTAGAAATTGAATGCTCATCAACATGAAACTACTAGATTTTGAAAATATCAAGTTTTACTAGATCAAAACCATGAAAACTCAAGAACATTCAAAAACTTATAATTCATATCTACTCTAACCAAGACCTCAAAACCACAATACCAAGAAGTAAATATGTAGAGAACTCCATAGAGCACAATATAAGCAAATAAAATGCAAGAAAACTAAAGACTCGTAAATATGCATATTCTTTCTCATTGGCAAGATGTACTTGCCTAAATCACACAACTACTAACACTACTACCACTACCAAGGGGGAAGTCTAGGCCTGCCTCGGGGTCGGGCTGTTCTCGGCCAAGGGAGAGGAGAGGGAAGAGGAAATAAAAAAGAGAAAAAAGTGAAAGAAAAGAGGAAGAGAGAGAAAGAGAGGGGTATATATAGTAAGGGTGACTTACACTATTCATAATTCTAGAAATTGCATAAAAGAAGCTAAACAATTCTAGAAAATGCACGGAAAACAATATACAACAATATAACACATATACTAGATAAGAATATAAAATACGAAAATAGTGAGACGGGTCTTACAACTCTCACCTCCTTAGAAAAATTCTATCATTGGAATTTCAACAAGGCACCGAGTCTAGCAAGTTAACTCTAGGAAACAGGCAATAAAATAAGCAAGAACGTACGAATATAAATTATAAGTTACAAACTATCTAGAATAAGACAACCATACAAACGACAATATCTGGGTACGAGATATACGAACAAGTATACCTCACAAGTCAAACAAATACGGGTATCTAGCTCAGATATCATTCTTGCGCTCCCAAGTGGACTCGCTCGGTGAGTTGTGCTCCCAAGCAATCCGGACTAAACGAATGGTCCAGTTCTTGAGAATCTTCTATCTCCGGTCCAAAATGGATACAGGTCTTTCCTCATACAAAAGGTCGGTACTAACGACCAATTTTGAATGTTCTAGGATATGACTTCTATCCGGTATATATCGTCGTAACTGGGATACATGGAAACCAATATGTATCTCGTGAAAAGATGACGGAGGAGCAAGACAATAGAAAATATCTTCCACTCGCTCAAGGATATCGAACGAACCTATATACCAGGGACTAAGCTTTCCCTGTACACCGAATCTGATGACTCCACGGGTAGATAAAATATGAAAGAACATATGGTCGACGACAGAAAACTCAAGAGGTCGCCGATGCGAATCGGCCCAATGACACTGACAAACTTGGGCTACCTTGATATGCTTCCGGACTTGCTTAACTATTTCAACTCTCTGAACTATCATTTTTGGACCAAGCAATTGCCTCTCGCCAATATCATATAAGTTACAAGGGATCTTCACTTTCTGCCATACAATGCATCAAATTGTGTCATCTGGATACTTACTTGGAAGCTATTGTTGTAGGAGAATTCGACCAAATATAAGTGATCTTCCTATAAACCACCAAAGTCAAGGGTGCATGATCGAAGCATATCTTCTAGATTCTGGATTGTACACTCTGACTGACCATCTGTCTGCGGGTGGTAGGCTGTACTGAACTTTAGACGGGTGCCTAAACTTTCCTGAAGACCTTACCAAAAGTGATAAGTGAATCTGGAATCTCTATCCGAGACTATCCTAACTGAAACTCCATGTAGTCTGATAATCTATCTTATGTACATTTCAGCTAACTGTTCTGTGAACTGACTAATTCTAAATATAAGAAAATATACAACTTTCGTGAGTCGATCTACTATTACCCAAATAACATCTCTGCCAATTGGGGATATAGGAAGACCTAACATAAAATCTATGGTGATATGCTCCCATTTCTACTCCCAAATTGGTAAAGGTTGAAGAAGTCCTGCTGGTATTTGATGCTCATCTTTAGCTTGTTGACAGACCAAACATCGAAAGATAAACCATACTATCTCTCTCTTTATTCCATTCCACCAGAAATGATGACGAATGTCTCTTTACATCTTTATTCCTCCGGGATGTACTGAATACTGCGACCTATGGGCTTCTGACATAATCTTGCGACGAATGTCTCCACTTGGTATATAAAGATAATTCTCAAAATGAAGAGTTCTGTCACTATGAATTCTCAGTTCTGGTCTACATCCTGCCTTGCACTCTTATCTGAGTCTGTCACGACCCGCACCCAAAAAATCGGGCATTAGTCGTGGGTACGTCCAGCCTACGCCGCAGCATCGGCGGTAGAACGTTGTCTAGGTCAACTATCTAGCTAACAATCTCACGCAATCAATATATAAACCTGTCAAGATCTTAACTCCAAATGGAGGAGCAATATCATAAGGATAACACAATACTTAATCACGAATCTAAGCACGATAAGATAACAAAGAAGTCTAACAACTACAAAGTCTAAACAACTGCTACTAAAAACAAACACAATAATAATAATGATACAACAATATCCAAAATCATATACAATACAAGGTCTCAATCCAAAATCGGAGACAAATCTGGTGCTAAAAGCTAATAAACAACAACTGAGGTCCTAGTGATCCCGGCTACCAACCCGGAAATCACTCCTAAACTAGAGGGTCCCTGTCTGCCCCCATCGACAGGCTGAGGTCCATAAAACGTCGGACACCAATCCTCCGGATCCTCTGGAAAAAATATGTTCAGTCAGGACTGGAGCAAGTACACCTCTAACAGCAGTTCCAGTTAAATGATAAAAACTATAAAACAGTTGTAGCAAGTAGCAAGAAGAATGAAATAAAGTATGAACAAAGAAATATGCATGTATTACTGGTGCATAAAGGTAAAGATGCATGAATATCAGAAGCAAGATAGTAATAACTGCAAGATACAAAAAATCTAAGCTAAGATCAAGTTTGTGCACAAGAATGTGTAGTGAGTCCAGCATGAAATACATGTAGTGAATCAAGTCCAGAAACTATAAGTGAGACCAGCAAGAAATGCAAGAGATTCCAGACTAGAAAGAATGAACTCGTGTCTTTGAAATACTTGTTTCGACATATAAATGGCTAGGGGTAAGTACGACTCATCATGCACTGGGTGCGCGGCTGCTATCATTCCAGATTAGACCAGAGGAAGTGATTCCTGATAATTCCAGATGGAAATATTTATATGTCTACTCGAGTATTTTCCTGCCCTAACTAGTACAAGTAAATTCAAGACCCGACACGTAAATCAAGTATGAGTCCAGCCAGAAACATTTGTGATGCCTGTAGTGATGCATGTAGGTGATGCCAGTAGTGATTCCAGAATAGAGGCCAGAAACATGAAAAATACGTGTTGCAAGTAAATGAATCCAGAAATACCAGTCCGTGTCATGCCAAAAAATCAGATGATACTATACTAGAAGCTGAATCATAATAATCATCAGATAATAGAAACTATTAGAGAATGTACTTGCCTGACAACATATATCTATAAATATATATATATATATATAGACACACATACACACAAACACAAAACACAACACAACTCACAAACAACATACACAACTCACGCCCAACGACCCCCTACACGCACAAACACACATATATATACAAAATATAATCCGAGAACTCTAGCATACACCCCCTGAAGCTAATCCAACGCACGCACAAGCCCGAAACTAAGAAACCAAGTCGAAATGGCCGTTCGGTCATTTCGACGAACACGTGGTGTGCGGTTCGCAAAACCTCCTGAAACACACACCAAACCAACTCGGAATCGGCCCAAAATTTATCTACGGGTTCTAAACGATGTCTAGATTCTAGAAAAAAAATGCTAACTCGTCAATTCTAGGCCCGTGGCAAAAACGTGCATGCACTTAGAACCGGCGACGACGAAAACCCCGAAAATGCCCGAAATGCCCGTTTCTCCGCGACACGACTTCACGTGTCCGAACGAAAACACACACTAACCCTCAAGACACCCGACAACGTCTACTTAGGTTCGTCTAACCTCGGACATCACCCAAAATTGGGCTAATTTCAGATTTCACCCGAAATTGACACAAAACCTAGTGTCAAATTCTTCAAACACAACCTAACTAGTTCCAACTTCCTCCCACGGGTAGCCCTAAGGTCTAGGAAGGTTCTAAACCACTAATTACACTATATAAGAGCAATTAGAAGGGGGAAAATTAGGATTTACCTCTTGGGAGTTGGAATCCCAAGCCAAAGTCTCCAAAACTCTCCAAATCTACCACAACAAGCTTCCAAGCTTCCAATCCAAGCTCCAACACCAAATATAAGCTCTACCTACCTAGGTTAGGGAAAAATGTAGGGTTATGATTAACATCCATGAAGAATAGAAGAAGAAAGAGGAGAAATAGGGTACTTACTTGAACTTGGGAGAAGGAAAGAATAAGAAGAAGAAGTGATGAAGAAGAGTGGGGCTGCTGTGCTGCTGGTTTTGGTCGAGAATAGGGTCGGCCATGTATAGAAAAGGGGTTTCACAAAGTCCAAATGACCAAAATGCCCTCCACTCACTTGTGTTTGGGTTTCGGATTCCAAAAGCACTCAAACTAACTCTCAATCTCTCCAACTAACCTATTAAAAATATAATAATAATTTTAAACCCCAAAATAGGTCTCACAAGGGTGTGGGTTGGGTCGAATATGGGTCCACTAGGGTCTGACATGGGTCCAGGCTAGCCAAAATCCTAAAACAATCAATAAAAAAATAATACAATCACTAATAAAATATAAATACAATTAATATAAATAATACATAATTAACCCAAATTAAAATAAAAAAAATACCCGGCTCAGGAAATGGGGTGGTGACAAGCCTATCCTCCTTAGAAAATTTTGTCCTCGAAATTTAAAGTCAATCGCACTCCCTCTAGGTCAAACCCCCAACAATCACAGTCAAGAAATTCTACCTAAAAAACATGCAAGATCAGGGTCCTACTGGTCGTGTTATCACAGTCTCAATCAGGGTCACTACACTATCTAACACAGCACAAAAGAAAAGTCTAACAGGTACTAATGAAGCACACCACAAGGAATATAAAAGGACAGAAAGAAGAACAAAGAGACAGACCTGCTAACCCGACACCCGTAGCATCGGCCTCCTCGACCGTCAACGCATAAGCCCTGCCCTGCTGGGGTGTATCCCTCTGCTGGTGCGGGGCATGATGCTATGCCACAGGTGGCCTAGCTCCAACTCTCCGATCCTGTGCTCCACCCAATGGAGGTGCAGTTGGGCAATCTCGCATCTGGTGAGCAGCGAATCCACAGAACAAACATACCTTCAGCCTCCTCCTACAAACATCCCAAGTATGTCCTGCCTTCCTGCAGTAGGCACAAGTGGGCACCCTCTGATCCTGATCCTGCTGCGCTATCTTCTACACATAGGGACGCTTAGCCGGTCCTGCACTACCACTCGCACTGCCTGAATCATCCCTGCCTCTCTTGGACTTGAGCTCCAAGTCATCCTCTGCTCTCTGAGCATTTTCTACTATCTGCTCAAAAGTCGCCTCATGGTCGCTCCTAGTCAAAGACTTGACCGCCATGACCAAGCCCTTGCGAAACTTCCTCGTCTTTGCTGCCTCACTCAAGTCCTCCATAAATCTGCCCAGACGGCAGAACTCCGCTGCGTACTCGTCAACCATCATGCTCCCCTGGACGAGTGCCTCGAACTGGCTCTACAAAGCACTGAGCGCCACATCTGGGAAAAATTTCTCCTTAAAAAGCCTCTTGAAAGCCTCCCAAGTAAGCCCTGGTGCCGCGATCCTCGTATCAGTGCGATACCACGTCAAAGCGAGGTCGAACATTTGACTGCCTGCTACCTCTATCTGCATGTTGTCTGGAATATGTGCCAACCGAAAAATCCCCTCGATCTGCTCTATCCAGTCATCCGCGTATAGGATCCCTTCTGTACCCCGGAACTCCTTGGGCTGCATCCTCTGGAAGTCAATGATGCTGCCTGGCCTCAGATGCTGTGCCTGATCTGCTTGTGGCTGAATCTGTGCCACTCTGTCCACTACCGTCATGGCCACCTGGTGGGCGTTCTCAATGCCCAGCCTCATCATATCCACCTGACGGTGCTGCACGTCAATCATCTCCCTGAAGAACGCAAATAACTGTGCGGCGTCTACTGGAGCAGGAAGTGGTGGAGGAACTACCGAAACGACTGGGATAGTCCTCGGATCGACAGGTGAAGGAGGATCCCCGAGAGAAGCAAATGCTCCCTCAACCGCAGGAGTGGTGAGTGAAGCGGTAGCAGCTGCCTGAATACGAGCTGGACGAGAGGTAGCAGACCTCTCGGTGGCAACTGCTGGAAAGGTACGACGGGATCGTGTCTTCGGAGGCATCCAGAACACAGATCAAAAGAAGTCAATACGGTGCAAGATACGATATCATCAAAGAAGGACGGTAATATTTCAAAAGAAAATAATTTCAGAATAATTAGATTGGAATTGTTCCTAGTCGTGATTGAGTACACTCTCATCCTAGATCCTATATCCTAGAGCAGGCTCGCAGCAGTACAACTAAGTTGTTGTACCACCACGACATCGCACTAATTGCGAATCGAGACCTACATGGGGCCGCCACCAAAAATGTGTCACGACCCGCACCTGAAAAATCGGGCATGAGTCATGGGTATGTCCAGCCTACGCTGCAGCATCGGCGGTAGAACGCTGTCTAGGTCAACTATCTAGCTAGCAATCTCACGCAATCAATATATAAACCTGTCAAGATCTCAACTCCAAACGGAGGAGCAATATCATAAGGATAACACAATACTCAATCACGAATCTAAGCACGATAAGATAACAAAGAAGTCTAACAACTACAAAGTCTAAACAACTGCTACTAAAAACAACCACAATAATAATAATGATAAAACAATATCCAAAATCATATACAATACAAGGTCTCAATCCAAAACCGAAGACAAATCCGGTGCTAAAAGCTAATAAACAACAACTGAGGTCCTAGTGATCCCAGCTACCAACCCGAAAATCACTCCTAAACTAGAGGGTCCCTGTCTACACCCTCGACAGGCTGAGGTCCATAAAACGTCGGACACTAATCCTCCAGATCCTCTGGAAAAAATATGTTCAGTCAGGACTAGAGCAAGTATACCTCTAACAACAGTTCCAGTTAAATGATAAAAACTATAAAACAGTTGTAGCAAGTAGCAAGAAGAATGAAATAAAGTATGAACAAGGAAATATGCATGTATCACTGGTGCATAAAGGTAAAGATGCATGAATATCAGAAGCAATATAGTAATAACTGCAAGATACAAGAAATCTAAGCTAAGATCAAGTCTGTGCACAAGAATGTGTAGTGAGTCCAGCATAAAATACATGTAGTGAGTCAAGTCCAGAAACTATAAGTGAGACCAGCAAGAAATGCAAGAGAGTCCAGACTAGAAAGAATAAACTCGTGTCTTTAAAATACTTGTTTTGACATGTAAACGACTAGGGGTAAGTACGGCTCATCGCACACTGGGTGCGCGGCTGCTATCATTACAGATTAGACCAGAGGGAGTGATTCCTGATGATTCCAGATGGGAATGTTTACATGTATACTCGAGTATTTCCCTGCCCTGACTAGTACAAGTGAATCCAAGACCCGACACGTAAATCAAGTATGAGTCCAGCCTGAAACATGAGTGATGCCTGTAGTGATGCCTGTAGGTGATGCCAGTAGTGATTCCAGAATAGAGGCCAGAAACAAAAAAAATACGTGTCTTAAGTAAATAAATCCAGAAATACCAGTCTGTGTCGTGCCAGAAAATCAGATGATACTATACTAGAAGCTGAATCATAATAATCATCAGATAATAGAAACTATCAGAGAATGTACTCGCCTGACGTCCTGAGCAACTAGCGATCCGAACTGGTATCGCAAGGACCTATTGCAAAAAGCAAGGTTAAACATAGTTCTAATGAGTTAAACAAATATAAAATAACTAAAAATAGGCTTCTAGGGTCGTTCTAGGTCAAACGGGTCAAACCGGTGAAATCTGGGTCAAAAAGTCAACTCGGGATCCAAAAAGTAAACCCTGGATCAAAACTAGGTCAAAAGTTGACTTTGACGGTCAACCGGGTCAACTACGGTCAACTCTAGGTCAAACTAGGGTGCCCCTAAAATTCTAGGTCAAAACTAGGTCATTAAGCTAATAATCCCTCAAACTCGCCTCCTTGAGATACCGGGATACCCTCGGTATCCGATACCTCAACTTACGCTACACACCCCACCTAAATCCGCTAAAACCTATGCTAACACGCTTAAATATATACACATATACATATAAAAATCACTCTAATACTATTCCTAGGCAATTGCTCAAAAATTCCGCTCGAAACTCAATACCTTAGATATCTCAAGGTATTGAGATACCTTGATATCTCAAGGTATTGAGATATCCTCCGATACCTCACTAACTACCCTCTAGTTAGCTATTTATGCATAAACATATATTCCTAGTTAATAATCTAGGCTAGAATATATATATCTAGCACATATATGCATATACCTAGGTATCTACATATATATATATATCCACAAACACAACACACATATATATCCCTTACCTAAATATCTGTAGATCTATCTATCTATCTATCTATCTATCTATCTATCTATCTATCTATCTATCTATCTATCTCTATCTATCTATTTATTTATTATCTATCTAACTATCTATCTATCTATCTATTGATATCTATCTATAAATCTATCTATCAAACTATCTAGATATCCATCTAATATCTATCTATTCACTCTCTACAAGCTGCTACTGGCGCCGCTACACGCTGCTACGCGACGCTGCGCTGCACTAAATTACTGGAGCTGCTGCTGCTGCGCTCGAGCGAGCTGCTGCCGCGGCGCTGCTGCTCTGCTGTGCAGTCCCCCCTGCTGCACGCTGCATACACGACCACACACACACAAGCACGCACACATAATCACACACACACACACGACCACACACACACACACACACACACACACACACACACACATATATATATATATATATATATATATATATATATATATATGTAGGTATGTTGGTGTGTGTGTATATATACACACACACACACACACACACACACATATATATATATATATATATATATATATATATATATATATATATATATATATATATATATATATATATATACATACACAAACACTCACTCACACTCACACACACTCACCTACACATACACTAACACCAACACACACTCTCACACAAACACTCACTAACACACACTCACTCTCACACACCCTCACACACACACTCACAAACACACAACCACACACACAAATATACATATATATATACACATACACACATACATATATATAGAAACACACACACAAACACTCATACATATACATATATATATATATATATATATATATATATATATATATATATATATATATATATATATATATATATATATATATATACACACACAAGCACCCACACTAATACACATACATATATACATATATATATATATACACACAAGCACCCACACTAATACACAAACCCCTACACAAATATATGTATATACACACACACACACACACACACACACACACATATATATATATATATATATATATATATATATATATATATATATATATATATATATATATACATATGACACATATCTATAAATATATATATATAGAGACATACATATACACAAACACAAAACACAACACAACTCACAAACAACACACCCAACTCACGCCCAACGATCCCCTACACGCACAAACACACATATATATACAAAATATAATCCGAGAACTCTAGCACACACTCCCCGAAGCTAATCCAATGCGCGCACAAGTCCGAAACTAAGAAACCAAGTCGAAATGGTCGTTCGGTCATTTCGACGAACACGTGGTGTGCAGTTCGCAAACCTCCGGAAACACACACCAAACCAACTCAGAATCGGCCCAAAATTTACCCACGGGTTCTAAACGATGTCTAGATCCTAGAAAAAAATGCTAACTTGTCAATTCTAGGCCCATGGCGAAAACGCGTACGCACTTAGAACCGGCGACGACGAAAACTCCGAAAATGCCCGAAACGCCCATTTCTCCGCGACACGACTTCATGTGTCCGAACGGAGACATGTACTAACCCTCAAGACACCCGACAATATCTACCTAGGTCCATCTAACCTATGGCATCACCCAAAATTGGGCCAATTTTGGATTCCACCAGAAATTGACACAAAATCTAGTGTCAAAGTCTCTAAACACAACCAAACTAGTTCCAACTTCCTCCCACGGGTAGCCCTAAGGTCTAGGAAGGTTCTAAACCACTAATTATACTATATAAGAGCAATTAGAAGGGGGAAATCAGGATTTATCTTTTGGGAGTTGGAATCCCAAGCCAAAGTCATCCGGAGACATTCATTCTGAGGCCGTACTTCTGATCCTGTGTGCTTGACTTCTGAATGTTACACCTTGCAGCTTTCTTACCAGGTAAGATCCATTGACAAATTATTACATTACTTTGCATGCTTATTATATTTCTGTATATTTATTGTATTTCTGTATATTCATTGCATGTGTAGTTTCTTTCAGGCGTTACTATATATTAGATATGTTGACACACACTTGACACTTAGTATCATGGAGGACAATCAGTAGGCGTATGGGCTTTAACCACTCTGGTGAACCGTAGTAACTAGCACGCACTATGGTAGTCATGTCCGATGGTCGCTACTCCCGCGGTTTGTCGATTGATGGAGTCACGAGGGTCGCTACCTCCGCGGTATGTCGGCTGATGATGTTCTAGACGGGTGTGTGAGTTGTGAGGCTTAGATCGAGTAGCCTACCCTTGCCCATACGTCGAAAAGTTATCCTTATTTGCATTCATATAGATTATCTTGTACAACGTACTTATATATTTTTTGCCTATATTGCATGTTTACTGTATTCAAATTGGCATGCTTCTATGTATCTTGTTACGTCCCTCTGAGGACCTGGTCCCTTTCCAGCTGTAGATGTTCATGACTATTTGTAGGAGCACAGATCAGGACTTACTACTTATCTCTTCCGAGAAGGCCTTAGTTTCTGAGCATCCTTGATTATCTCTAGCGATGGATCGCTTCGCTGATACACTTCTATCATCATCTTATTTTATATTGGAGATTTTATATCCCTCTCTCATTTTAGAATTGGTATAGTCATTGGTAGTGGATTTATCTCCACCCGACTATCATTTATGGATTATTCAGACTCTTTATTCCAGTTCAGTTATTTACTTTCTGTGACTTATTGTGTGGATGAGACTAGTATACCTGTGACTTGTGACACTATATTTATACCACATATGAGTTTATATTCATATTACAGCGTACGTATGTATTATGGTATACATATATTGGAGTTGCCATATACATACGGCTGGCATGCTTACGTGTTCCTAGTCCTACGTATTTTGGGACTGGGGCGTGACACTAATGCTGTAGAATGAAGAGTGGTAGGCAGCACTACAAAGAGGTCGATGACCTCATGTTAAGTGGTATGACAGCACAGAGGTAAAATATGTAAATCCTTGACGAAAAGTCATGTCACAGCGGCGTAACACCGCGAGGAAGCGCAAGACTTCGTGCTGGATAATTTGGCACTACAAAGAGAGAGTGAACCTTATGCTACAGTGGATGACACAACATGAGGAGGTGAACCTCGGCAGAAGGCCATGTTATAGCGGCATAGCACCGTAAGGAAGCGCAATGCTTCAAGCCTGTTGGCTTAAAGCAACAGAAAATACCAGATGTTAGACTCAAGAGCAAGATGGAGAGTTTTTGTGAATGCTTGGAGAGACTATTTATTTCTTGAACAATTACATCGGCTAATAAATAGCCTAACACCAACATAGAGAGGGAAGAAATAACCCACAATTTTGTAGATCCTATACTAGTGGAGCATGAATAGTTCAAGCAAAGAATAACTCAATGTTGAGTTATTCAACATTGCAAGAAGTACTCCAAATAACAAGGAAGCTTTTGACACTTTCTATTCCTAACAAAAAATCAAATCTAGATTAACTAATATTCTCCTCCTTAATCTAGGTTTGATCAAGGTTGATAACTCCAAGCACCTGCTGCATCTCAGCGAACTTCACTTTGGCGAGAGCCTTCGTGAGAATGTCG
The DNA here is from genome assembly GCA_036927795.1 of Iris macrosiphon. NCBI lineage: Eukaryota > Viridiplantae > Streptophyta > Magnoliopsida > Asparagales > Iridaceae > Iris > Iris macrosiphon. The sequence continues at coordinate 167,883,084 of JAYESA010000003.1, forward strand.
GCACGTTGCTTTTCAGTGCTCACGAACTCCACCTTTATCTGCCCTATTTCAACACACTCGCGAATGAAATGGTAGCGAGTATCAATGTGCTTACTGCGCCCATGAAACACTGAATTCTTCATCAGCGCAATTGCAGACTTGTTGTCGACATAGAGCGTGAATGGCTTAGGTTCGCGGCCAGTTATTTCACTAACTAGATTCCTCAGCCACAAAGCTTGACATGCTGCAGCCGTTACCGCCATGAACTCAGCTTCGCAGGAGGACAACGCGACAGTTTTCTGCTTCTGAGACGCCCAAGTGATTAGGTTCTTGTTGAGGTAGAACGTCATTCCGCTGGTGCTCCTCCTGTCGTCGATATCTCGGGCTAGGTTGCTATCGGTAAATCCGTGCAGTTCATCTTCACCATGTCCTCTTCCATACATGAGTCTATACTCAAGTGTTTCCTTCACATATCTGAGGATCTGTTTCACAGCCTGGTGATGCATGGTTGTTGGCTTCTCCATGTACCTACTCACCATTCCGACAGCATAACAAAGGTTCGGGCGAGTATGAGTTAAGTACCTGAGACAGCCAATGATTCGCCTATATTGCGTCGGATCAACTGGTGTTCCTTCAAGGTTTGTCACGCCCCAGTCCCAAAATACCGAGGGACTGAGCACGTGAGCAATGGCCAGCAGCACGCACCGATGGACAACCCAATTTAATGGATCCATCAGGGCATGCTTAAGCTGTAGTCTAACAGGAAATAGATCAATGATACAGGTCACAGACTAATCTATTCTCATCCACAACAGATAAACACAGAGTAACTGCCAGAAATAATACAATAGAATAAATAAGCAAATCTCAATAAATATCTCGGAAAACAATCCGAGAATATGTCTGGTACAACAGATGCAAATGGACAGAAAATAATCAACTGAAAATAGAAATAAATGACTACATACGGCCAATGCTCGGAGAAGTCATCTGGTGCGAGCTCGTCTTCAGGTCCTGGTACAGCTCCTGGAAGTGCTCTGGTACGGGGTATCTCTGGATGGATCTCTTTAGCTATACCTGGGGACATAGTCCATTCCAGGTCCTCAGGGGACATAGCAAAGTACAGATAATACAAGCCAAAATATAAGCAGTACAAAAATAAGAAGACAGCAGGGTGAACTATGTAACCAACTAAGTGATAAATGCAAGTTGAGAGCATCACTAGAACTCAGGCTGAGCCACTACCAGCTCTGTGTCGAGGAGCCGGTAGCAGTAATAACACGTAAAGGGTCTAGCTCTGCTGGAGAGTCTACGACCTCACACTAATAGTATATATATATATGAAAACAGCCTGTAGCCTGTGTGTCTCTCCCCACCCAATGTAATCACATGTCCCATGTCCATGTGGCCCCATGTCCATGTCACGTAAGATCATATCTAATGCAACAAGTCATATAGTATCTAGGAACATAATGTCAATGCCATAAAGTCTGTATCCTATACAGAATCACCATGAATATCTCAAAAGATCCTGTCCATGAATAGTGTCAAGTGTCCTGGGTTCTGTGGTACTTGATAGGACAAGTACCAAGAGTAAGGGTATCGAATATCCATATCTAAATAACGTACTCAACACCGCGTACGGTGTTGGCACCCGACTATAATCGGACACTAGGTACGTCACACGTTTCCTAGGTTAAGCAATTAAAACAAGTTTACATGATTTTACACAAGAAATCCAGCAAAATATTATCATAGGAACTACTGAGAATTGGCGAGCTTTACTTGCCCAATGATGCTAAATTAAGCCAAGGAAAAAATGGCAGACTGCAGGGTTTGGCAAGGTACACTTGCCTGTGGTTCCGGCTCTGATTTCGGCTCTGACTTCAGTTGAAATGGCAGGTGGTACTCCGGTTGCTGAAATAACCATCACCATCAGATCCAAAAAATATCAATCAGCTAGAAATGCCTGTCCTTGGGTCCAATTTGGAGACAAGGGCAAAAACGGCAGTTTCGGGTCAAAACGGGGTCCCCAGGTGGGCTCGCTTTGCACCGAAAAATGCGTCAGGGTCAAAGGTCTCCAAATTTACCAAACTTAGTGTCAACAGGTCAGGAACGATGATACGAACCCAACGGAACTTTCAGAATTGAATTCCGATGAGCCGATCACAAAATTGCCCGTCGAGCGGGGCCTATGGGGCCCACGACACGCAATTTCGTCAACGTTCTCAGAATCGAACCAAACTTGGGTCACAGGACCAGCGTATCGCTACGAGTCCGATGGTGTAAGTTTCGTTTCAATCCGACATGTGTACACAAAATTAGGATAAAATTCAGAAAAGTCGGATACGGGACGATGTCCGCGGATATGCGTTGATCCCGGTGTGCACGCACACCCGAATCGACTTCTGCGAAATCCCGTACGTCCGTATCGACGACGCGCACGTATCTGTGAAGACCGCGCGCGACCAAGTCGTCCCGTTTGGCGGGACATACTCAGTTCCGGGGTAAAACAGGGTATAGTTTTTCCTGTTTTTGGATCGCGGTGTGCGATCACCACAGGACGCGATGCCCCGAGCAATTTGTCCGGGCACCGAGAGGGTCATACAGGCTTCGCAACACAATTTGCGGAATCGAAAACAGAGCTACGAGCAAGAAGTTACGCGTACCTGAACTCCGCTAAAAAATCGGGGTTTCGAGTTGTGTCCGACACGACACAGGACCCGTGTCCTGTGTCCGACACAGGGGAAAATAGGAATTAGGGTTAGGGCTTGGCCTGCGGTGGGGCTCCGGCGGCTGGGATGGTGGATGGGTGGCTGCGACAACGGCGGAGGGGCCGGAGGCGACCGGGGAGGGGACGGCCGGGCTCGCGGCGGCGCTGGAGGCGGCGCGGCGGCGCTGGACTGCTCGAGCTGCTGCTGCTGCTCGCCTTGCCGGAGAAGAAGAGGAGGAGGGAGGAGTCGGGCGGAGAAGAGCCAGACGGGGGTCTGCACGGCGGCGAGGTGCGGAGGGGTGCGGCGTGGTGGTCGTCGGCCAAGAGGGGGAGGTCGACGGCACGGGGGGGCTAGGGTTTTATAGAGGGCTGGGGGAGAGGTTGAGCCGAAGGAGGCGGAGGGGGTTGCCGGGTCTGGCGGAGGCGCGTGGTGGTGGAGGTTGTGGCAGCCGGAGTGGGCGGCGCGCAGGGCGGAGCGGCGCGAGAAGCGGGCTGAGGGAGGAGAGGGGGAGCCGGGTTTGGGTGCGGTCGGGTCGGGTCTGGCGGATCCGACCCGACCCGCTAAGGATGGGCTGGGTTCGGGGGAATGGGCTGGGCCGGGTTTGGGCCCAGTGGGCCGGGCCGAGTTAGGGTTAGGGTTTATAAAAAATAAATAATATTAATAATATTAATAAAATCAGTAAATAAATAAATAAATAAATAAATAATAATTAAATAAATAGTTTTAGGTGTTTTAAAAATAGGTCCGGGGTCCGATAAATTCCAGAAAAATTGTCCTAAGTCCAGTTTTTCATTTTACACCCAAAAATATTATTTTTATAATATTTTAATACTGTTTAATATTAATGAAAAATCATTTAAATATTAAAACCCTGTTTTTAATTTATAGAAAATTCCCAGAAAATTCCAGAAAATTATGAAAATTCCAAGTTTTAAAATTTTGAAAAATCAGGAGGTTTACAATCTACCCCCCTTAAAAGGATTGTGTCCTCGCAATCAAAGAATAACCGGTCAACAGAGATGATGCGGTCGCAACATCGTTTGAAAATACATCACAAGATACTTAGGGAAGTACCGTTTCCCTAAAAATTAAAAGTTTACACTTTCCAGGAAAATCTAGTTAAAATTATAACTTTTATGAAAAACCAGGTTGTTATTAACAAGTTGCAAATTACTAGGTAGGGGCTGAGGTCACGAACCAACTGGCACGAGCTAAAACAAGACTAGAAACGGATAACTACAAATCACTTACGCGCATCAGCTACTCCACGAGTCTGCGCGTTCTCCACGGTCTTCGCTGGAGCTTGTCCGTGTCCTTGCAGTTGATTCCTCTGCTGCTGTTGAGTCTGCTGGAAGAGTGTTGCCTGGGTTACCAAGGGTGGCCTCGGTATTGGTGAAGCTTGCAATGCTGGAGAGGCTGACTGTGGTGCTGGTAACACTTGCTGGTTACCTGTTGGTACTCTGTCTCGATGCTCAGGGCATTCTTTGAATAAATGCTGACTGGATCCGCAAGCTATGCATAATCTCTTCTTTCGTCTACACTCGTCCTCAGTGTGGCCTCGCCGGTGACAATATGGACAGACAGGTATTGCCGGTGGAGATGCTTCTGGTGGCTGGTGTATGTGAGACTTCCTTGCAATTTTTGCCTGTGGTACTACAGCTGGGGCTGATGAGGCGGGTTGAAGATTCGTCAATGCTTTCTCCCGATGCTGAGGACAATCCTTGGCCAAGTGTTCATTGGTTCCGCAAATCAGGCATAATCCCATCTTACGTCTGCACCCGCTCTCAATGTGGCCTTGTTTGTGACAATGTAGACAAGTGGGCAGTACTTTCGGAGATGCTTCGGGTGGCTGGTGCAGCTGAGGCTTCTTTGGAGTTCCTTCCTGTGGTGTTCCGGCTGGTGTTGATGTGGCTGGTTGGTGAATCACCACTGGTTTCTCTCGACGTTCTGGGCAATCCCTTACCGCATGCTTCTGGGATCCACAAGATAGACATTGTCCCAGTCTGCGTCGGCATTCTTTAGCGATGTGGCCTACCTTGCCACAGTAGTGACAAGTAGGAAGGAATGAGGCTCTTGATGCTGTTCTTGGTAGTGGATGTATCTGTGGCCGCTTTGCAGCTCTTTCTTGTTGTGATTGGTCCAGTGCTGACGCATACAGCCGCTTTTGGCTGGACTCGATCCTTGTGGTGCACTCCACGGGTCTTGCTGCAGTAAGGACGTCCTCGTCGAAGGCGGTTGCATTTGAACTGTTTGGCCTCCGTGACTCCGAGCTAGTTCTGTCGATGGAGTTCTCCGATTGGTTTTGTTGAGCTTCTTGTTGCACCCTCTGATAGGCTTGCATCATTATGTAGAACATGCGGAACATCTGCTGTTCGTCCATAGGCGGTCCCAGTGGGAAGGAAGGCATCGGTGGAGTAGGCTGCGTCGAGGATGGAACGCCATCTTGATGGGTTATTGAATCAGGCTGACTGGCTAGACTGCCTTGTGATGATTGGCCTTCACCGATTGGGATCACATCGTCTTCTTGGGTAACCACAACGGTTTGTGGTGTTTCTGCATGATCCTCGTTGTTGGCTTGTGGGTCCATTTCCCTGTATCAAATATAAACGATAAGAGACGCACAGGAATCAAGGCAGGATGCAAGTTCAAATTAGTTCGAATATGATACAGATATCAAAAATGATTCAAGCAAGTGGATGAGATCCTAAAAACTTATCCTAGCTTTATTGCAGGCCTGTTCGGTCCCTGAGTTGAAACCGAACAAATTAGTCGTTAACTTGCATGGGCCACCACAAAAACCATGTCACGCCCCAGTCCCAAAATGTCGAGGGACTGAGCACGTGAGCAATGGCCAGCAGCACGCACCGATGGACAACCCAATTTAATGGATCCATCAGGGCATGCTTAAGCTGTAGTCTAACAGGAAATAGATCAATGATACAGGTCACAGACTAATCTATTCTCATCTACAACAGATAAACACAGAGTAACTGCCAGAAATAATGCAATAGAATAAATAAGCAAATCTCAATAAATATCTCGGGAAACAATCCGAGAATATGTCTGGTACAACAGATGCAAATGGACAGAAAATAATCAACTGAAAATAGAAATAAATGACTACATACGGCCAATGCTCAGGAGAAGTCCTCTGGTGCGAGCTCGTCTTCAGGTCCTGGTACAGCTCCTGGAAGTGCTCTGGTACGGGGTATCTCTGGATGGATCTCTTTAGCTATACCTGGGGAGATAGTCCATTCCAGGTCCTCAGGGGACATAGCAAAGTATAGATAATACAAGCCAAAATATAAGCAGTACAAAAATAAGGAGACAGCAGGGTGAACTATGTAACCAACTAAGTGATAAATGCAAGTTGAGAGCATCACTAGAACTCAGGCTGAGCCACTACCAGCTCTGTGTCGGGGAGCCGGTAGCAGTAATAACACATAAAGGGTCTAGCTCTGCTGAGAGTCTACGACCTCATACTAATAGTATATATATATGAAAACAGCCTGTAGACTGTGTGTCTCTCCCCACCCAATATAATCACACGTCCCATGTCCATGTGGCCCCATGTCCATGTCACGTAAGATCATATCTAATGCAACAAGTCATATAGTATCTAGAAACATAATGTCAATGCCATAAAGTCTGTATCCTATACAGAATCACCATGAATATCTCAAAAGATCCTGTCCATGAATAGTATCAAGTGTCCTGGGTTCTGTGGTACTTGATAGGACAAGTACCAAGATCCTGTCCATTTCGTCAACGTTCTCAGAATCGAACCAAACTTGGGTCACAGGACCAGCGTATCGCTACGAGTCCGATGGCGTAAGTTTCGTTTCAATCCGACGTGTGTACACACAGTTAGGATGAAATCCAGAAAAGTCAGATATGGGACGATGTCCGCGGATTTGCGTTGATCTCGGTGTGCACGCACACCCGAATCGACTTCTGCAAAATCCTGCACGTCCGTATCGACGACGCGCACGTATCTGTGAAGACCGGGCGCGACCAAGTCGTCCCGTTTGGCGGGGCGTACTCAGTTCCGGGGTGAAACAGGGTCTGGTTTTTTCTGTTTTTGGATCGCGGTGTACGATCACCACAGGACGCGATGTCCCGAGCGGTTTATCCGGACACCGAGAGGGTCATACAGGCTTCGCAACGCAATTTGTGGAATCGAAAATAAAGCTACGAGCAAGAAGTTACGTGTACCTGAACCCCGCTAAAAAATTGTGGTTTCGAGTTGTGTCCGACACGACACAGGACCCGTGTCCTGTGTCCGACACAGGGGAAAATAGGAATTAGGGTTAGGGCTTGGCCTGCGACGGGGCTCCGGCGGCTGGGATGGTGGATGGGTGGCTGCGACAACGGCGGAGGGGCCGGAGGCGACCGGGGAGGGGACGGCCGGGCTCGCGGCGGCGCTGGAGGCGGCGCGGCGGCGCTGGACTGCTCGAGCTGCTGCTGCTGCTCGCCTTGCCGGAGAAGAAGAGGAGGAGGGAGGAGAAGGGAGGAGCCGGGCGGAGGAGAGCAGGACGGGGGTCTGCACGGCGGCGAGGTGCGGAGGGGTGCGACATGGTGGTCGTCGGCCAAGAGGGGGAGGTCGACGGCACGGGGGGGCTAGGGTTTTATAGAGGGCTGGGGGAGAGGTTGAGCCGAGGGAGGCGGAGGGGGTTGCCGGGTCTGGCGGAGGCGCGTGGTGGTGGGGGTCGTGGCAGCCGGAGCGGGCGGCGCGCAGGGCAGAGCGGCGCGAGAAGCGGGCTGAGGGAGGAGAGGGGGAGCCGGGTTTGGGTGTGGTCGGGTCGGGTCTGGCGGATCCGACCCGACCCGCTAAGGATGGGCTGGGTTCGGGGGAATGGGCTGGGCCGGGTTTGGGCCCAGTGGGCCGGGCCGAGTTAGGGTTAGGGTTTATAAAAAATAAATAATATTAATAATATTAATAAAATCAGTAAATAAATAAATAAATAAATAGTTTTAGGTGTTTTAAAAATAGGTCCGGGGTCCGATAAATTCCAGAAAAATTGCCCTAAGTCCAGTTTTTCATTTTACACCCAAAAATATTATTTTCATAATATTTTAATACTGTTTAATATTAATGAAAAATTATTTAAATATTAAAACCCTGTTTTTAATTTACAGAAAAATCCCAGAAAATTCCAGAAAATTGTGAAAATTTCAAGTTTTAAAATTTTGAAAAATCAGGGGATTTACAAGGTTTTTGCTGAGTTACAGTTTAGCTTCCATGGGATACCTGGTTGGATTGCAATCTCCCATTCCAAACAGCTACAAAACTCTCTTCGCATATGCTGATTGCTTCAGTATAATGCGATCACCCTGTTGGTCTACCTCTATACCAAGGTAGTAAGAGAGTAACCCAAGATCACTCATCTCAAATTTCTGCATCATCTGCTGCTTGTAAACCTTTACTGCAGTTGCTCTTGTGCCTGTGACGATTAAGTCATCAACGTACACTCCGACAATGAGTGCACCCTCCCTATTGCTCCTTGTGTACACAGCATGCTCTTGAGTGCATCTGATGAATCCCAGATCCTTTAAGCAGCTGTCCAGGCGTGTGTTCCAGACCCTCGGTGCTTGTCACAAGCCATAGAGAGCCTTGGACAGCCTGTACACTTTGTGCTCCTGGTTCTTGACGACGAAGCCTTCAGGTTGAGCTACATATACCTCCTCTTTGAGGTCACCATTCAGAAACGCAGATTTAACGTCCAAATGGTGAACCTCCCATCCGTGCTGGGCTGCGAGGGCAATGATCAAGCGAACTGTGTCGAGTCTGGCAACTGGAGCAAATACTTCATCAAAATCAACTCCATGTTGCTGGACGTAGCCCTTTCCCACAAGTCTTGCTTTGTGCTTGAGGATCTTGCCTTTACTGTCTCTCTTCACCTTGTATACCCATTTTAAACCGATGGATTTGTGCCCAGATGGTAACTCAGTAAGCACCCAAGTCTCATTCCTCTCGATGGCTTCAACCTCCTTCTTCATGGCTTCCCGCCATTCATGTTCAAGTGTAGCATCTTGAAAATTTGCTGGTTCTTCAGCCGATAAAAACAACATCTCTGGATCAAAAAAGGTCTCCTCAGTTTCAGCATATATGTCAACAATTGAGCGGTATCTCCTTGGCTCATTCGAGTCTATCGTCGGTGTAGGTGAGCCGCTCGAAGTTGTGGCCGCAGCTTGTGGTGTAGTAGGCTCCCTTGATGCCATTGCCATTCCGTGCGTCATAGGTGTTGCCGCATCTCCTATGCCCTCCGGCGTGTGCATAGCTGCGCCCACTGCTCTCTGTGGAGTGATCACTGTCTTGACAACAGGATCTTCGACTGAGAGTTCTACCCAGCCTTGTGGTTCGGTACCATCACCATTGTTCCAATCCCATCTCCTTTCTTCCTCGAACACAACATCCCTGCTCACATGGATCTGGCTACGTTGAGGATTATAGAGACGGTGTGCTTTGCAGCCCTCTTCCACGCCTAGGTACACCAATGGCGTGCTTCGGTCATCAAGTTTCTTATGATGAGGACCTGCAGTCTTCATGTGTGTGACACATCCAAACATCCTTAAGTGTTCGAGGTTTGGTTTCTTACCAGTCCAGGCTTCATACGGCGTGAGCGCACTGAGAGCTTTAGTTGGCAACCGGTTGAGCAGGTACACAGCATGTCTGACCGCCTCGCCCCACATACTTTCAGGAACATGCATGCTCTTGAGCAAGCTCCTTGTCGTAGCCATCACGGTGCGATTTTGACGCTCTACTACGCCGTTTTGTTGTGGTATATATGGTGCGGTGAGGTGCCGTTGTATGCCTTTGCCTTCACAGAAGCTTGTAAATTCCTTGGACATGAACTCACCTCCTCGACCAGTTCTTAGTGTCTTTGTCTTGCTGTCACATTCATTCTCCACAAGAGACTTGAATTTCTTGAAAGCATTAAAGGCATCACTCTTTTCTTTGAGCATATACACCCACATCATGCGACTGAAGTCATCAACAAGTAGAAGAAAGTACTTGTTACCAGCAAGTGTAGCGGGTGTAATCGGGCCGCAAATGTCAGTGTGCATAAGTTGTAGTGGCCTCTCTGCTCTGAAGCTTGCCGACAGAGGGAACAGTAGTCGTGCTTGTTTGGCGATGAGGCACCCTTCACAGAGCTGGTTTGGATGAGAAATCTTCGGCAGCCCGGTGGCCATTCCCTTCTCTGCCATCATCTTGAGCTCGAAGAAATTCACGTGCCCGAGCCTTGCATGCCACAACCAGGCTGGGTCTTGTACGTTGGCCATTAGTCATATCGGCCTGCAAGGTTCAAGAGCTATCTTGTACAGGCGGTTAGGTGATCTCCTCACCTTCATCAGTAGAATATCGTTCCTATCGTACACCCTCAAGTAGGAACCGACAATCTCCACCTTGCTTCCATCTTCTGTTAATTGACCAAGGCTCAATATATTACTTCTTAAACTTGGAATAAAGTATACCTCCGACAGAAGAAGTTGTTCGCCATTCTTGCATTGGAACATGATTGATCCCCTGCCCTCAATCTGTATGTTGAGCCATCACCGAACTTGACACAGCCGGTGATGTCCTGATCAAGGTCCTTGAACTTTCCTTGGTGGCCCGTCATGTGGTTGCTAGCGCCGTTGTCGAGGAACCACACATCGGTGTTGGCCTGCGCTTCTCCAGCACTGCGCAAGTCTGGTACTATCTTCCCTTCTTTGAGCATGACGAGGTCAGGCGTCTCCTCCTGAGTCTTTCCCAGCAGCAATGCGGCCTCCTCGTCTTGCGCTCGTGCGAGGTTCGCCTCCTCATCATGACATTTGTTGTGACACTCCGACGCATAGTGCCCATAGTTTTCACAATTGAAGCACTTGATTTTTTATTTGTCACGGTTGGAGCTTGAACTGCGAGTCCTCTCACCCTCCTGGTGTTGCACTATTTGGCCACCACGACCACCCCTGTCGCGCCAGCGGCCACGTCCACGGGGCTTGCCACGGCCCCGGTCGTCGCTAGAGTGCCCATTTTCGCTCAACGACAAATCAGCGCCGCCTTTCTTCGATCGTGCCTGCCACTCAGCGTGAGTAAGCAGGAGTTGTCCGTTGTTGCTCTCGCCTCGACCACGTATACGTTCTTCGTATGCTTTGAGGCGGCCGATCACTTCCTCGACCGGCATGGTCTCCACATCCATAAACTGCTCGATCGCAGCAACGACTTGCAGGTACTTGTCTGGGACGGAGACGAGCAACTTATTGACAATGACAACGTCCTCCATCTTGTCTCCCAATCTGTCACGACCCGCACCCGGTTATTCGGGCACGAGTGCGTGGGCACGTCCAGCCTACGCCGCAGTGTCGGCGGTAGTACGCTGTCTAGGTCGTCATCACAGGTAATTTTAAATCTATCTCATCCACAATGAATAGACAAGGAAAGTAACAGGAAATAGGAGTGCTAACTTTTATAAAACAAATTGTGACAACAGATCCATAGTTAATACAAAGCCAGAAGATAGATCGGGGACAAACCCGAGTTTATGCTGAAAGGAAATAAAATAATAACTAACTGGCTACTCCTCCTCAAAGGTAGTCTCCTGAGTGGGAACCGGCTCCTCATATGTGTCACCTGCTAACTCATAGGGGCCATAATAGGTAGGGGCAAAGTTCTCATCATCGCCTAAAACAACGGATCCAGTCAGGAAAGGAGCAAAGTACACAATGCACAACAAGATTAAACTAAATATTCATGACAATTAACTTGAGTATCATGTTGAGAAGTTGCATAGAAGAACATCAATATCTCAGAGTTAATGCTATAAATAGGAATATGAGAAAGCAGGAAATAAATGAGACAGGAAATGAAACTACAACAGTCAGCAAGAACTATTACAAGACCAGAAGCTATCTGTGTGAACTTGTGTTTATTTTAGAATACATAGTTGGCATGTAGGAGTTTATAAGGCTAATCCGGCCGTCATAGACGGCTATTAAACAGGGGAAATCGAGATTCGACTGAGGGTACAGTCGCGTACCAACAGCTATTAAGCAGGGCAGGGGAAAGGATAAACTACATGCCTTCTAGTATTCTCCCACCCGACATGAAAAGCAAGACATGAAATACAGTATCCAAGACATAAAATCCAGTATTCTAACACTACGTGTAATCATCAAGGGTACTAGTAGAGCAGGGAATTAACTATCACAATATAAAGATTAAACTTGAAGTGCAGGTACTTACCTGTTGTTTGGATCCAATTAATTGTCCTCGGGGAAATTTCCAGAGATGAGTCCAAAAGCTGAAATAGATATTACCAACACGCTCAGAAGATGCCAAATAGCTAGAAACGTCTGTCCTTGGGTCCAATTTGGAGACAAGGGCAAAAACGACAGTTTCGGGTCAAAACGGGGTCCGCCGGTGGGCCCGCTTTGCACCAAAAAACGTGTCCGGGTCAAAGGTCTCCAAATTCACCAAACTTAGTATCAACAGGTCAGGAACGCTGATACGAACCCAACGGAACTTCCAGATTTGGATTCCGATAAGCCGAACACAAAATCGCCCGTCGAGCGGGGCCTGCGGGGCCCACGACACGTGATTTCGTCAACGTTCTCAGAATCGAACCAAACTTGACCCACAGGACCAGCGTATCGCTACGAGTCTGATGGCGCAAGTTTCGTCTCGATCTGACGAGTGTACAAGAAGTTAGGACAAATTGCAGAAAAGGCGGATACGGGGCGATGTCCGCGGATACGCGTTAATTCCGGTGTGCACGCACACCCGAATCAGCTTCCACGAAATCTCACACGTCCGTATCGACGATGCGCACGTATCTGTGAAGACCGCACACGACCAAGTCGTCCCGTTTGGCGGGACGTACTCAGTTCCGGGGTAAAACAGGGTCTATTTTTTTCTGTTTTTGGATCGCGGTGTGCGATCACCACAGGACGCGATGCCCCGAACAGTTTGTCCGGACACCGAGAGGGTCATACAGGCTTCACAACGCAATTTACGGAATTGGAAACGGGGTTACGAGCAGAGAGTTACGAGTACCTGAACAGGGCTCAGAAACCGGAATTTTACTGTGTCCGACACGACACGAGGACACGGTGTCCTGTGTCCGACCCTAGGGTTAGGGTTCAGGGCTTGGGGGCTCTCCGGCGGAGCTCCGGCGGCTCGACGGCGGGGGAGGCCGGCCGGAGGGAGCTGGGGGCAGCGCTGCACTGCGGGGGACGCTCGGCCGGAGGCGGCGGCGCACCAGAACGGGCGGCTCGATGAGGGGCGGCTGCTCGGGGAGGCGTGGCGGAGGAGGAAGACAGGGCGGCCGGGGGGTCTGGGGAGTAGGGGACGGAGCCGAGGGGGCTAGGCTGCTGGAGGTGAGGCTGTGGCGGAGCGGGGCTGGGCACGGCGAGGCTGGGAGGAAGGAGAAGAAGTTGGATCAGGCGGCGCCGGAGCTAGGGGTGGCCGGATTAGGGTTCAGGGGAGCTTGGGGGAAGATGGGGGAGGAGATGGGGTTTTTATAGGGGGACGGCGCCGTGGGTGGCCGGGTGAGGCGGAGGAAGAGTCGGGGTCGTGGCGCGGGACGCGGGCGGGTTAGGCGCGGGCTCCGGCGACGTAGCCGGAGCCGCCGGCGGAGAAATCGGGGGAGACGTGGGGGAGAGAACGGGTCTCCGGGTCGGGTCGGCGGGTTCGGGTCGGACAGACCCGACCCGCCCGTTAGGGAAACGGATCCGGGCTTGCGGGTTCGGGTCGTGGGTTGGACCCGGATCCGACCCGCAGCCAAGGGTTGGGCTGGGCCGGCTTGGTTTGGGCTGGGTTGGGTATTTAAAATAAATAAATAAATCAATAAATAATTAATTACATAATAATAGTTTTTAGGTATTTTAAAATAGGTCCGGGGTCCAATAAATTCCAGAAAAATTATCCTAAGTCCAGTTTTTAATTCTACACCATAAAATATTATTTCCATAAAATTTTAATATTATTTATTAACAATTAAAAATTATTTAATAATTCAAAACCCTGAATTTAATTACAAAAAATCCCAGAAAAATCCAGAAATTTGTGAAAAATCCAAGTTTAATATTTTTGAAGAATCAGGGGTTTACACAATCCACGAATCTTGTTTGCGAGGGTCGTCAATTTTCCCACAAACTCGTCGATGGAATCTGTTCCCTTCATACGCAAAACCTCGAACTCACTCTTCAATGTTTGAATCCTTGCCTTCTTCACCCGATCTGCGCCAAGGTACATTGTCTTCAGGCTTTCCCAAGCTTCCTTAGCCGTTTTGTGCTTGGCCAGCTGGAGTAGGATCTCCTCGGGGACAGCTTGAAAAATGCACGTCAACGCCATCTTGTCTCTCTTCTTTTCTACGACCACCCCGGCCGCGGGTTCAATGGCGTCCCAAACGCCTTGAGCCTCCATGAAGACCTCCATCTTGATCGCCCAAGTGGAGTAGTTGACAGATGTCAGCATCGGGTAGTGCAAGGTTATGCTTCCCTCCTTTGTTGCTGGCGCCGTCGAGTGCTCGACGATTGACATCTTGTTGAGTCGAAGGTACTTTGGCTTACACTTGGCTCTGATACCAGATGTTGGCTTAAAGCAAAGGAAAATACCAGATGTTAGACTCAAGAGCAAGATGGAGAGTTTTTGTGAATGCTTGGAGAGACTATTTATTTCTTGAACAATTACATCGGCTAATAAATAGCCTAACACCAACATAGAGAGGGAAGAAACAACCCACAAATTTTGTAGATCCTATACTAGTGGAGCATGAATAGTTCAAGCAAAGAACAACTCAATGTTGAGTTATTCAACATTGCAAGAAGTACTCCAAATAACAAGGAAGCTTTTGACACTTTCTATTCCTAACAAAAAATCAAATCTAGATTAACTAATAAAGCCAAGGACTCTTTAAGAACTCACATATAGTGTATGGAAAGAGATACAGACCGTCTCTTTAGGAAAAACTTGCAGAGGAGTCATAGAATAAAAGAAAGATAATCCCTCAACTTGGATGCTGGAAGTAACTTCGATAACACAAGAAGAGATGCTGGGAATTAACTTCAGTGAGATATACAGGAACTCGGAGTTGTATCAGTAAGCAATTTCGCTGATGCTATTTTAGCGTTTTAGAAAAAAAGTGAAACTTTGTACAAAAGCAAATAACATAATTGCGCATTGAAATATTCTGCAGAAGGAATAAAGCTGTACACCTCCTCCAGTTTCAAGTGATCTGTTCTTTCCAACTCAATACTCACAGTACAATTCCACACAATTTGTGGGTTGCCTATGGAAACAATTCCAGTCATATTGGCACAATCCTACTTTAGACCGCATGGAAGTTTATCTTCGTTCTAATAAACGCATTGTAAATAGAAACCACATTCCGGGATGTAGGCTCGAGAAGGTACCTACATGAAAAGAAAAACATCAAGATATTTGTTTAAAGGCTAATATATACTTAAATACCTTCAACTTTTACTTGTAACTTGGTTCCATAAAATATTTTTTATGTGCTCTTTGCTACCATGAACTTACGAGCTCTTACGCTTAACTACCGTCCTACAGCACTCAAATGCAAGCATTAGACTAGCAAGAACAAAAAAAACTAAAGGTTGCAAAGGGCAAATAAAAGACGGAAAATTTCAGTCACAACATCAAAGTTTACTATATTTATAAAAAAAGTATAAATGTTTTCAAATTTACAACAAAAGCATTAAAACGTCCTTTGTAATGACGTTTTATACTTTTCCGTTAACTCCGTTAACGATCAAAATTTTACATTAAAAAAAAAAAAGAAAAAAAGATAAAACGTCCTTACAAAGAGCGTTTTATATTTTTAATTTATTTTAATTTCTTTCTCTCCTCTCTCTCCCCTCTCTTCTCTCTTCTCTCTTCTCTCCTCTCTCCTCTCCGCCAGCTCTCCTCTCTCTCCTCTCTCTCTCCTCTCCTCTCCTCTCTACTAGTCAAAGTTATATATATAAATATTCTCTTCTCTCAGCAAAGTAAAATATATATTTTCGTGTCCTGTTCGTGTCCAACCATGTCAGCGTGTCCACCACCATTACAATTTCTGTGTCCTGTTCGTGTCCAGCCATGTCAGCATGTCCACCACCATTACCATTTCTGTGTCCTGTTCGCAGCCATGTCAGCGTGTCCACCACCAATACATTTTCGTGTCAGCCCGTGTCAGCCTCGGATCCGACCTTGGGTGTCCAATTTTATTCTTTGTATCCATTCATACAATTACACAGAGATTCAACACATCTCGTGTCCGACAACTCCGGACACGCCCTCAACCATCAAACACAAAAACTCCACCCTATGTCTGTGTCTCCATCCGACACGACACACCAGATCCAAATTAATGAGAAACAAATCTAACCCTAAACCTAGCCTCACCGGAGCTGCCGCATTCCGCCGAGCTTCCGTCGAGATCTGCACCGCCGGTCAGATCTGCATCACCTCCCGCCTTGGTTGATCGGTCGCCTCTGTTAGCCCCGACCGCCTCCACCATCGCATTCCCGAGCGGAGCCCTACCTCCAGCAGATGAGTTCCTCTTCCCGCCGAGTCACCGGGAATCGTCAACGCCACTAGATCTGACTCCTCTCCGAGCACCGTCCCGTGCCACCTGGAATCGCTGGAACCGAGTCCCTCTCACTTCCATCTTCTTCTTCGAGAGTCCACCGTCTCGCCGCCAGCGTCCCTCCACCCCAACCCATCATCGACGCTCTCTTGGTCGGTCGTCGACTAGAGCAACGACTGCTCCGGTCCTCGTGACGCGGAGAGGGGAGCGGAGAGAGAAGAGGGGAGAGAGAAGTCTGAGTAAAAAAAAAAAAATTTTTTTTTACTGAGCGGGAGAGATAAAATATTAATAAAAAATATATAAAAATATGCAAAACGCCCTTGCAAAGGACGTTTTACTTTAAATATATATATTTTTTTACAGAGAGATGAGCTGGAGAGATAAAATATTAATAAAAATATAAAAAATTGTAAAACGCCCTTGCAAAGGGCGTTTTAGCTTAATTTAGTAATTTTTTTTCCTGAGAGAAATAGGAGAGAGGAGAGGGGAGAGAGAGGAGAGAGAGGAGAGAAAGAAATTAAAATAAATTAAAAATATAAAACGTCCTTTGTAAGGACGTTTTATCTTTCTTTTTTTTTTTTTAATGTAAAATTTTAATCGTTAACGGAGTTAACGGAAAAGTATAAAACGCCCTTACAAAGGGCGTTTTAATGCTTTTGTTGTAAATTTGAAAACTTTTATGCTTTTTTTTATAAATATAGTAAACTTTGATGCTCTGACTGAAATTTTTTATAAATATAGTACAGAGTAACAAGGTGCAAAAGTATACTACAAATTAGTCTTGTACAAATCTTCCCGTGAACTACATTACCAAACCTCTTGAGTCTTGACAAATGCTTATATATATACAGGCAGATAAAAGAGTATTTGTTAAACGCCATGGGTTTATGTATGTGGCACTTGTATTTGTAGGAGTACAAGAAGCACAATCAATTCAGACAGTCTTGTATGTCGAACAAACAGTTTTTTTTACCGGGAGAGAGCAGCAGGAATGCATGTACGCAGCCTTCCCATATGCATTTTCACAGGTAATCAATCACCCGCTTGATCTTCTCGATGTCTTATCATTCTTGCATACAAGACATAATCTCAAGGTTCGAGTATTGGTATCTGACCACTCCTTATGAATATCGGGATCAGGGGTATCTGTGGTTTCGGATCCAAGTATCCGATTTTTATTTTTATTTTTATTTTTGGTATTGGAAAGCAAATAATTATTAATAAATTATTAAAATTTTAGAAAATATATTTATATATATATAGTCATAATTTTTTAAGTATTTTCAGTGTTGTTTCTTAGTTTTGATATTGAATGAAATAATACTCACCCTTGTCGATTGGTTTACATGCGCTAGGTAAGTTTTCTTCTTATACAACTTTACTAAACTTTTACACCCTTGTTGATTGGTTTTTTCCGTTCAATTTTCTTTGTCGGATTGACCGAAAAAGATACCCCCAATGTCGATATCAGTCAGTATCGAATATCGCCTCTACAGGGACACAACTCCATACCAGCACTAAACCACGAACATGTTACAAACTGATGACTCAAAAATAATTCAAAAAAATACAAATACAACAAGAATCAGAAAATCGTTTTTCTCTTTACGTTCGCAGACGCTGCAACGAGAAGGAACAGGAACAAGAAAATAATACAAACAAGAAAACTCCTTGCTGGGGTGATCAAAACCACCGGAGCTCAAGGCAAGATTTGCGCTATACAATGAACTACCCCCAGGATCAAGCAAGTCCACACGAGAACATCTGAAACACTCTTGGTCACCTTCGGATCACTAAAAAATACTCTGTGAAAGAAAGAGAAGCTCCTCAATATATAGAGGAGAACAACACATATGCGGCTTGAGAAAGCTCAAGGCTGCATATGCGCTATCCGACACAATGTCGTATGAGTAGCCGTAGTCGCATGTGTCGCTGGAGCCGCATGCGTCGTCGCCACTTCCGCCGGTCACGCTGCACAGGACAGCACCGTCAAATACAGCCAAGCTCCAAAAGTAGCAGCCACTGTGCACAGACACCCCCGTGCCACATACGTCGCATAATCTGGGTGGTACGTATAACCATTCATCGCATGCGCCGCCAATAGCTGACCATGTCTCCTCCATATGTGACTCGCTCATACAAGCTCGCTGGCTGCATAGCGCCTGACCGCATAGCTCCAGGTCGCATAGCCCCTGGCCACATAGCTCTAGGCTGTAAAGCGCCTGGATGCATAGCTCCTGGCCACATAGCTCTAGGCTGTAAAGTGCCTGGATGCATAGCTCCTGGCCACATAGCACCTGGCCGTATAGCGCATTGGCCGCATAGCGCCTGGATGCATAGCTCCTGGACGCATAATGGCTGGTCTCATAGCGCCTCGGCCGTATCGCTCCTTGCCGCATAGCACCTGGCCACATAGAGCCTCGAAGCATGTGTCCGAGCAAACAACCGTGCATGCAACTCGCACATATGAGCCCACGAGCGCCATGCCACGATGTTGACGTGCTAAGTGTAAAGTGCCACTTTGCGCCCTTGAGTCCGAGTCCGAGTCCGAGTCGCTAAGCCCCTTTGGGGCTTAGCTCCTAAGGGAAACTTCCCAAAGGTTGTGACAAAATAAAGATTGTCATAATATGGTTCACACTTAATCCCTCTAGGAAAATTAACCCACATGGGCCACCACCCCATGTGCATATACAAATACTAAGCAAAGCTAAATATTTAGATATACATATTGGTGGTTTTCCAATCTGGGACTAAAACCACCAAAGCAAAGTAAAAAATACCAACAATCCCCCATATATATCACAATATATGGTCGAGAGTTCCTCACAGTGACTTTCCATTATGCATTAGGATAGATGTCGTCCATGACTTGAATCTTTCTGCATGGGTCAAACAACAGTATGATACAAGAATGGACTAAGCCTTGAATTTATAACCATAGCTGATGTTCTTCCCACTCGCACAATGACATCAGTTATGGCTCCGATCGCACATTAAAGGTCATGTGCTGACCTGATTTTGGTGTATGTATCTTGGATGTCTACAGGTTTAGCCTCAAGAGACGACATATATCTCTGTTCATATACTTAGGTGAGTTCTTTTAAGAGCGTTTAACATTTTCCCACATAAAGCCTTGCCCTTCTATGCGGTGCTACGTCGCTGTGACATGGCTCGCAGCTGATGTTAACTACCTCTTGTGGTGTCACCCACTGTAGCATGAGGTCACTAGCCTCTTAGTAGTGATGTACTACATCCCAGCATGAAGTCTTGCACTTTCGTACGGTGCTACGCCGTTGTGACATGGCTCGCAGCCGAGGTTAACTACCTCATGTGGTGTCACCCACTGTAACATGAGATCACCAGCCTTCTAGTAGTGTTGTGCTACAACTCTCCATCTTTTCAGCATTACCTGCCTATTTACAGTGCTACTGCCGCAGTGACATGGCTCACAGTCGAGGCTTTACATCTTTTACCTCATCGTATTGTCACACCATTGTAGCATGGGATATAAGTCCCTTATCGTGCTGAACTACACATGCTTCCTACAGCGCAATACGGACATTCACTCTGCACGAGAACTCATTAAGGCGTCGAAAGCACCCTTCACGTGATTTGTTCTATATAAAAATATAAAGAACAAGTATTAGACCACAGTGGTTCTGGGTACGTATCCCATTATGTCCCGAAAGACTACCCATTGTACCTGATATTTTTTCAGTCGTTGATTGTCCCTTGAGCCAAAAGCTAGATGCCTAGTAGATTTTTCTTTGAACTAATAGCATAAAACTTAATGGTAGGATTATAAAAACACAATATCAGAGGTCCTTCAATCCCATTTTACTTGTTGTGTCTTCGACTAGCTGGCGCTTGAGGCCTTTATTGAACGGATCCGCCAGGTTCTCCTTACTACGAACATCTACCACTGCAATGACACCAGTCTTGATGAGATTTTTTAGTACTCTGTGCTGAAGCCACACAGTTCTCTTCTTTCCATTAAAAATATTATTAGATACCACTGCTGCAACTGTCTGGTTGTCGCAGTATATCGGTACAGGCAAAATCTATGCACCAACCATTGGAAGATCGTACATGAGCTTCCGAAGCCACTCTGCTTCATCTGCTGCTGCTGCAAGTGCATAAAACTCAGACTCCATTGATGAGTTTGAGAGCATATATAGTCTTCTTCTTCGACTTCCACGATATAGCAGCTCCACCCATTGAGAAAATATATCCTCTTATGGATCTCTTGTTCTCTTCTTCTGAGCACCAACTAGCATCACTGAAGTCTTCTACCACTGTTGGATCTCCGTTGTATTAAAGTGTAAACTTCTGAGTCTTCTTGAGGTATCTCATCACCCTCTTCACAGCTTTCTAGTGTTCAATACCTGGGTTACTCGTGAATCTACTAAGCATCCCCACATCAAAAGCAATGTCAGGCCTAGTAGCATTTGTAGCATACATCAAGCTCCTGATGATGCTAGAATACTCCAACTGTCTGACATTTTTTTTCTGGGTTAGGCTTCAGTTTTTTGTCACACCTATATGGAGTATCGATCCCTGTAAGATCCTGATATCCATAGCATGTGAGCATCTTCTCCATGTAGTGATCTTGTGATAGTTCAAGTTCAGCTTATGTCCGAATTATCTTAATTCCAATGATGACATCTATATCTCTCATGTCCTTCATATGAATTTAGATGAGAGGAACATCTTTGTTCTAGTGACACACTCTTCATCCGTGCCTAGGATTAGCATGTCGTCTACATAGAGACAAACAATGACACCTCTATCACCAGCGAACTTCATGTACACACACTTATCAGTTTTGCTGACCTTGTAGCAATTTGATCTGATGACTTTGTCAAACTTCTTGTGCCATAATTTGGGAGCTTGCTTCAGACCATACAGAGATTTTACCAGTTTACATACTTTGTCTTCAAGACCTTTGACGACAAACCCTTCTAGTTGCTACATATAAATCTTCTCAGTCAGTTCACAATTCGAAAATATTGTCTTGACGTTCATATGATAAATAACTATAATGTAAATAGCACCTAGAGCAATCAGTATCATGATAGTAGTCATCCGGGCAACGGGAGCATAGGTATCGAAGTAGTCAACCCCCTATATCTGAGAAAACCCCTTGACCACTAGCCTGGCCTTGAACTTGTCAACAGTTCCGTCTACTTTCATCTTCTTCTTAAAGATCCACTTGCATCCGATAGGTTTAGCTCATTCAGGAAGATCGACTAACTTTTAAGTATTATTAGAAGTTATCGAGTCAAACTCGTCATGGACAACCTCTTTCCAGAAAATAGCATCTCTGGTCTTCATTGCCTCATCATAGGTAAGCGGATCAGCTTCCACATGATAGGTACCAAAGTCTTCTCCAAGGTCCTTTGGCCTTCTCACTCGCTTTGCTCTCATCTCAGTGGGTTCTGATTTAAATGTTGCCTCATCAACGACAATTTTTTCTTCGACCACTTCTCTCTGAGAGGTACTTTCCTCGTTTGTGCTAGCAGCATTCTCCGGGACATCCGCGAGAATAATATTCTTGTGCCTAGCAAACTTGTCTTCAAAGAATTATGCGTTGCGAGATTCTATGATACGATTAGATTCGACATCAAGGAACCTCCGAGCATCACTCTTTTGAGCATAGTCCTGAAATATGGTCTTCGTAGTTCTCATTCCCAGCATCTGAACCTTGAGGTCTGGAAGCTTCACATACGCCAGACACCCCCACACTCGAATGACATTCAAGTTGGGTCTGACCTTGAACCAGAATTCATGAGGAGTAATGTCAGATGTCGTGAACAGTACTCTATTCAGAATAAACGTAGCCGTAAGCGCTGCTTCTCTCCAAAAGCACTTTGGAAGTCCTGCTGTCAGTAACATGGAGTTTATCATCTCTGTCAGCATCATGTTCTTCCTTTCTGCTATACCATTAGATTCGGGAGAATACGGAGCAATTGTTTTGTTGACAATTCCATGTTCTTTGTAGAACGATGTGAATTCCAATGAACGATATTCTCTGCCTCGATCATTCTGAGTCTTTTGAGTTGTTGGCCGGTTTGACGTTCTGCTTCAGCCTTGAATTCCTTGAACTTCTCGAACACTTTATCTTTCGACTTGAGAAGATATAAGAATGCGTACTTCGAGAAATCGTCAATGAACGTGATAAAATACTTTATTTCGGCCTTTGTGGAGAATTTTTTGAAGTCACAATTATCTGAGTGTACCAACTCCAAAAGATCTGTACTTCGATTCACCCTTCTGAACGGCTTCCTGACGATCTTCGTCTGCGCACAGACTTCACATTTCTCTACCTCCTTACCCCTATATTTGGAGATAAGGCCTAGACTAGACATCTTGTTAATGCATTTACAATGCACATGTCCTAGTCTATTATGTCATAACTCAAGAGAATAACCAGAAGTAGAGACTGCATTGATACAAACAGAAGGAGTTACAAGCTGCAATTTAAATATTTTTTCAGTACATAAAGCTTTTCCAAAGTATATTTTCTTGTAGGACATCACCATCTGACCGATATTGATATCCATTCTCAGGTCCGTCTTGCACAACAAACTCCCAAAAATCATATTATTGGGCATTATTAGTACGTGCTTCACATTCTCCAGTGTAAGTGACTTTCCAGAAGTCAGCTTCAGCATTACCATCTCGATCCCCAGTACTGCAACTTGAGACTTATCCGTCATCGAGACTTTCTCAGAGGTAGGCTCGTACTTGGCGAACAACTACTTCTTAGAGCACACATGGCAAGATGTACCAGTGTCCATCCACCAGCCAGTGTCCATGCCATGTGACTCAATTTGCGCAATCATAGAAACTAGGTTAAGCTCATTTTACTCTTTCAGTTTAGGCTTCAACCTACAGTTGCTCTTGTAGTGACCCTTCTTGCCACAGTTATAGCACGTCACATCAGTCTTAGGCTTTGGCTTGAATTGAGCCGACTTCACCTTTAGCTGGTTAAAGTCCTTCTTCTTCTTCTTGTAGGAAAATTTTTGCTTCCTTTTAAAATCTCTTGCATGTACCATGTTGGCCTTGGCCAACTACTTGGACAAGGAGTTCAACTTTAGTTGCCCTCTAGCTTCATCTTCAATATGAATCCAGTAAAGAAGATCTTTGAGCTGGATCTCCATTTTCTTGCGGTACATGTCAGTCTTGAACTTGATCCAGCTTGGAGGAAGTTTGGTGACGATAGCCCCAACCATAAATATGTCTTCTACTTCATGCCCTCTTCCTCCAGTTTCTGCTACATCTTCAGAAGTTCCTTAATTTGTGGTAACATTACCTTCTCTTCCTCAAATTTTAGAGTGAAGAATTTCTTGACGAGATAGATTTTAGACATTTTCTCGTCAGTTTTGTAGTGCTTCTCAAAAAATTTTCAGACATCTCTTGCCTTCTACTTCTTTTTGTAGGACTCTGCCATCGAGTCATCCATGGCATTGAGAATCAACAACCTGCAGAGGTCGTTGTCTTTTTTCCACTTGGATTGCGCATCCAGCTCCATGCCAACGATAATCTCTCCTCCATCTTCGGGAATGGTATGTTCAGGATCAACCAACACATAAGTAACATTGACAAGTTGAAGATTGAAGGAGATCTTCCTGTTCCAAATGTTGTAGTGTTCGCCATCAAACTTCTCAAGCTTGTGAAAACTAGTATCGAGAAGGTTTGAGCAGTTGTCCATTCTAACTCGGATCTTTCCTTAAGATTAATTGTTAGTCCTGAAGCCAAATCAAAGTAGAGAATGTCCACAAAGTAGAAACTCACTCAAGAGTTCATCTTCTACAAAAGTTGGTGCATTGTGAGTCACTCGAGAGCGCCTCTACAGTGACACAACTCCACAGTAGTACTAAATCACGAACAGGTTACAAACTGACAACCCAAAGAAAATGCAAATATAACAAGAATCAGAAAATCGTTCTTCTCTTTACGTTCGCAGACGATACAACGAGAAGGAATGGGAACTAGAAAAGAAATACAAAGAAGGAAACTCCTTGCTGGGAGTGATCAAAACCACCAGAGTTCAAGGCAAGATTCGCGCTATACAATGAACTGCCCCCAGGATCCAGCAAGTCTACACGAGAACTTCTGGAACGCTCTTCGTCACCTTCGGATCACTCAAAAATACTTTGTGGAAGGGTGCTCACTGCGGCCGTATATCGCTCTGGTGTTCTCAGTTTTTCTTCTCTGTGAAAGAAAAAGAATCTCATCTATATATAGAGGAGAACAACACATATATGGCCTGAGAAAGCTCAAGGCCGTATATGCGCTATCCGACACCATGCTGCATGAGTAGCCGTAGCCACATGTGTCGCCAGAGCCCCATGCGTCGTCGCCGTCGCCGTCGGTCACGCTGCACAGGACAGCGTCGTCAAACGCCGCCAAGCGCCGGAAGCAGCAGTCACTGTGCACAGACACTCTCGCGCTGCATACGCCGCATGGCACGGATAACCATGTGCCGCATGCGCTGCCAACAACGGCCATGTTCCGTCCACATGTGACTCGCTCATACAAGCTCGCTGGCCGCATAGCTCCAGCCCGCATAGCTCCAGGCCTCAACGCTTGGACGCATAGCTCCTAGCCGCATATCGCTTTGGTGCTCTCAATTTTTCTTCTCTGTGAAAGAAAGAGAAGATTCTCTATATATAGAGGAGAACAACACATATGCGGCATGAAAAAGCTCAAGGCCGCATATGCGCTATCTGACACCATGCCACATGCGTAGTCGTAGCTGCATGCGTCGCCGCAGCCGCCGGTTACGCTGCACAGGACAACGTCGTCGAACGCCGTCGAGCGCCGAAAGTAGCAGTCACTGTGCACAGACACCCTCACGCCGCATACACCGCATGGTACGGATAACCATGCGTCACATGCGCCGCCAACAGCTGACCATGTCCCCTCAACATGCGACTCGCTCATACAAGCTCGCTGGCCACATAGCTCCAGGCCGCATAGCGCCTCGAAGCATGCGCCCGATCAAGCTAGCAACACGTGCATAAAATGAGCGCAAGTGCAAAGTGCGCCAACAAAACGCAACTTTGAGTCCTTGAGTCCGAGTCTTCAGGACTTAGCTCATAAGGGAAACTTTACAAAAGTGATGACAAAATAAAGATTGTCATAACGGGGTTCACACTTAATTTCTCTAGAAGAATCAACCCACATGGACCACCATTCCATGTGCATATATCAATACTAAACAAAACTGTATATTGAGATATACATATTGGTGGTTTTTTAATGTGGAACTAAAACTTCCAAAGTAGTGGAAAACACCAACAATATATGTGTCTATCGTCTACGCAATGAACAACTATGAGCGGACGGTCACCAAGTTCTTTTGGAACCTATTCTACACATTCTTTGGAATGATGGCGATCGCTTTGACACCAAACGTAAGTATCTCCTCCTTGTTTGCTGTGCTGTTCTATAAAGTGTGGAACCTCTTCACTGGGCTCATAATCCCTCGATCGGTAATTAACTCCTCTGAGAATATCAATTAACATCCATTCTTGCACTATATCTTGACCTAACGGTTTCTCCACATAATTGCTTCCAGGGTGTTTCTCTTCGCCTTCATATTTGCCATCTCCATTATGTCAAATCACCAAAATCCTAGGTTCGATTGAAGGAAGTGAGCATCTTTGTATTTTTATGCTAGTATCTCCAAGACTGTTGTCAAGTATTGTTGTCCTGAATGAAATATTCATACCCCAAAATCTTTTTCATGAAGAAACATATAGTAGATATCAACAGGATGATTCATAGAAAATATATATTCTCTCATAGTCCTTTCTCTTAGTGAAAAGAAAATTGGGTGGGAAGAAGTAGGGATGACAATTTTTTTCAAATCCGACTGGAATTCGATTTTTTTCTCCAATGGAAACTGGGTTGCAGATTTAAAAATGGGGGCTAGAACTGGAAGAGATTAAAAAAAAAATCCGGTTGGGTTCGGTGTCGGATATGAAAAAAATATTTTTTTTTTCCAGTAAATCTCCAATCCCGATTACTTATACCCATATGTGCAAACTATTGGTATTAGTTAAACATTAATATCTCTTTTAATACTTGTATGTTTTTGTTAGATTAATATTCTCTTCTTTTATTGTATTGTATCATTTTCTCTAAGAAGTAACAATTTTTTTTTATGAAAATAATTTTTTATTAACCTTTTTTGTATTTTTTTTTTTGAATAAAAATAATTTTTAAGTTTATACTGTACATAAAAAAATTCTTAATGGAACAGGAGCGAGAGGCGAGGACGGAGACGGCAACAGAAAATGTATTGTTTAACGGTGACGGAAATAGAAATAATAATTTGTATTCGATCGGAAACGAAAATTCAAATACTACTCGAAAGCGATAATGGAGGATATAATCTCCAGTCCCCACCATCAGGGGGGGTATGTTGAGCTCATCAATCATAAACTTCACGTCCCTTGGAACCAAGAACCAAGTAAGAACATTTCGAGATGCATTAGCCTTCTTGAAAGACATTAGTGATTATGAAATATCCTCGAAACCACAGGAAATGCATGCAAGCTACACCTATATTATTGTACAATTTATACGTTTTTTGTTGGATTAGATTATAACTAATCGGTACGACATGTCCAAATTCCAGTTGGAGCGGGACGTGGCACTGGAGATAACAAGGATTATAAATTTACCAAAAGCCTCCTCTTTATCTTTCCTTGCCAATAAAATCCCCAACCCCATATATAAAATTATCACAAAATACTATTTTCAAATCCAATACTTCAGGTTTAATTTCCAGATCATTGCCAAAACCCTAAAATGCAAAGGTTGATGCGATGGCCAGCAAATTCTACATCCAAACTAATTGCCTCGGTATGCCAAATATCATATATGCAATGATTTGAAAACTGCAAAACAGTGTTGTAAAAACCGGATCGGATCGGACCGATGGTTGAACCGGATCAGATCAGATCTGACCAAAAAAATTGAAAAATTGGTCCGATCTGACCTGAACCCGAATTTTTAAAGAACCGACATTTTTTTCCTGAATCAGAATTTAATCGGTGAACCAGTCACCGGTTCGCAATTGAACCAACCATTTTGCTTTAAAAAAAAAAAATCAAAAAAGTTTATTCTTGTAAGTTTGGACTATTTGGTACTTAGTTTGGTTACGAAAAACCTATTTGAATGTGGATATTTTATATGACGTGGTTCTCGTAATGGACCTATTTGAATTCCGATTGAACTCGGAACCGACTTATGCCAAAAATATTCGGTTCAATCGTTGCTTCGGCTTTTAAAACATTGCTGCAAAATGAAAAAGACCGCTAAACATTTAAGAAAAGAATATAATTAGCCTGAGACAATTCCTATTATGATGTTTTGCATTAAGAATAGGACTAACCAATGATCAAACATTGTCTAATGCTTTAAGTTCGGCTACCTCTTCACCTATCCATTGATAGGGAATGCCACCAAACTCACAAAAATTGCCAGAATCCAACTCCTATAATTTAACATGCATGTCCATGTCATTACCAACCCCCCCCCCCCCCCCCAGCGCGCGCGCGCGCGCGCACACACACACATATATATATATATATATATATATATATATATATATATATATATATATATATATATGTGGTAAATAGAATATGAGTCATAGAATATGAGTCATAGTACTCATATTTTTATATGAGTCATACACGTAAGGACCAATAAAGTATATTAGTGCACATGGATGCACATGAGATGGATGTACATGAGATGTATGAGTCTATTCCTATTGGTCTACATGAACATAATTTTTTTAGAAAAATGAACACTATGACTTATATTGCGTTTATATATATATATATATATATATATATATATGAAGCAATCGAAGGAAATAAAATAGGACTATTTGATATTACCCCTCTTAGATTATGTATATTGATATTACCCCCATGTTAGATTAAAAGTTAAAAATATCCTCCTGAAAGTGTCGTTAAAAATCTGAAAGTGTCGTTAATGAGTTTTGAAAGTGTCGTTAAAAAAATTTTAACGACACTTTCAGGAGATATTTTTTACTTTTAATCTAACATGAAATAATATCAATATACTTAATCTAAGAGAAATAATATCAAATAGTCCAATAAAATATTGAGAACATAACCCAAAAATGCAAAGAAACCTTCATGTTCCCGAGTCAGCCATACTGAAGATTTGGGATCTGACGTAATGTTCCCAACTTTGAGATGAAACCTTCATGCTCGTTTTCCATCAAGATTCTATAGGGAACATCCATGAAAAAATAACGACAAGGGGAGAGAGAGTCCATTCTTAAGATTCTAGCAAAGAAACGTTAGCTTTTTCAGCAATATGCCAACAAGTCGAGACGTGATATGCTGAGTTCAAGAGGACTACATCATACTGTGGAGAATTCTAGATTATCCAACTAAACCCCTATGCATGCAACATTGTCTCGATGGAGCAAAAAATCTTGTATGTGATATTGTCTCCCACCTGTTTCAACGATGCCCTCGTCGACGGGTGTACTAACCCTTCAAATGGCTTATATTCCCATAGTCACGATCGTCGCGTGTCTTTTTTTTTTCATGGATGAAGCGACGTCTATTTTCAACACACCGTAGAACTCATCTAGCCTCGTGTTACTTTGCTCTACGGAGTCCATGCGTATTAATATGTCCCTCAAACCCGTCTCTAAGATCTCATGGCATTTTGCAAGATGGGCAAGAGCACGCTCCGTCGTAGGCTTTGGTCTTGTCCCTCTTGTTGATCTTGACGTTCCTCTCCTTAGACGATGCGGGTATGTTGATGTCAACATGGCATCAACTGACTTTAACTCTGATATCACTTGTCACAGACTAAGTATTTTGTCTACACTTCGCTCTATGCAGAACATAAATTTTCTCATCGAAGACCTGCGCAAGCTTTCACCCAAATGCTCAGCTAAATTGCTAAGTTGAGAACGGAAAAATATGAAGCAAAAGAGAAAAAAGAATGAAATATTGAAACATTCAGTATAGTAGAGAAACTTTACAATGTATTGTATGGTGGAGAACAAACGAGACTCCCATCTTATTTATAGGACCTCAATGGCCATACAAGAAACTTCTAGAAAAAAAAAAATTCTAGACGTAAGATACTTATATATAAAAAAGTTCTAGGATTTTGGAAACTTGGAAAAGCGATCATGATGGTTCAAAAGAACTCCACTATACTCTGAAAAATTCTAAAACCTTCCAATTAAACTCTATGCTTGCAACGTTATCTCGATAGAGCGAAAAAATCTTGTCCATCTACCATTTTGTAATGACAGGTTCCCAGAACACACTCTTGTGTAGAAGTTCAGCAGGTTATGTGCTTTGTTTTTTGAGAGTTTGTCCAACATAGTAATCACATAAAGAAATTCCATCTAACTCCTTTATGTCCAAATCTCGTGCAAAACCTCACTCGATATCTACCAAAACCTTAGCTATCAGAGAGGTTAACATGTGGCCAACTGCACCACCTTTGGCACACTAGAAGCTTCTTCCATTGCCACAAGCGGTGTTATCAGTTAGGTATGTATCCTCTATAGAGAGTCCGTATCTATTCATTTCTTTCAAAATTCATGTCAGAGAGTTTCCTAAATCCTGGTCGGTCCCGTTCGTTGAGAAATTATTGGATGTGCCGATCTTAGTACACCATTTTTCTACCAACCGTTAGATTACCAAAAAAAATTATATGCATGCAAGCATCTCCATACAATCTAACTATTGAAAAAATATAGAATATACACTGTGTCCGACCCATCCAATAATTTTTCGTCCGTTCACGGGTCCAAATAACTTCTCTAAGTGTGCCATTGTTCGTCCTTTATTTTAATGTCTCACAAGTGACATCAAGAGTCAATGTTGGGAACAGATTTGGGGGAGGATTTCAAGTCACCAACTACGTCACCAACTACTGACCGTTGAAGTGTGTCAGCCAGTAACTTGATGCCCAAGAACCCAAATGGTGACCAACCTCATTCTCCTCATCCCACAGGACTCTCCCTAGCTACAGCTATATATATAGTGTTCACTCAATCTCTATCCATATATCCCATGCAGTAACATCATAAAGAAGAGAAGATCCATCTAGTTCTCCTATATCCTCTGTTTCATTCTTGTGTTGCAAAGATTGGAATAACCAATCCAATTTTACCTACATTGTAGATGGAGACAGGGGATGTGTATCGAGTAGGGAGTAGGATATCGAACAGTTCATCGATATGGAGGAGAGGAGAAGACGTCTTCTCGAGGTCGTCGAGGGAGGACGATGACGACGAGGAGGCTCTGAAATGGGCTGCTCTGGAGAAGCTGCCCACTTACGACCGCGTTCGCAAGGGGATACTAACCACGGCCGAGGGGGAGCACAAGGAATTAGTCGACGTACAACGCCTCGGAAAGCAACAGAGGAAGAACCTGGTGGAGAGGTTGGTCAAGGTTGCAGACGAGGACAATGAGAAGTTCTTGTGCAAGCTCAGGGATCGCATCCGACGGTAAGAACGAACCTATCGATCACAATTTAGGGTCTGTTTGATTCACTACAATGTAATCGTAATTGAATCGGAAAAAAAAATACATTTTTTTATCAAACGGGCCCTTGGTTTTAATTGTTGAATATCCTTAACAAAGTCTCATTCTTCAGAGTTGGAATCGTGATTCCTACCATTGAGGTGCGGTATGAAAACCTCAACATCGAAGCGGAGTCTTATGTGGGTAACAGAGGATTGCCCACGATTTTCAATTCAACGATCAATGTATTGGAGGTAGTTTAATTTCTATGTATGTCTAAAGTTTATGTCTTTGAAACATCAAACTCATGATGAAAGCATTTAATTTGTTTGTCCGTGAACCAGACCCTTGCCAACATTGTCCATGTACTGCCCAGTAGGAAGAAACCACTACCGATTCTTCAAGATGTTAGTGGCATCATCAAGCCTCGCAGGTAAATAAGAAGAAATTACTCAGTGAGCCGGACTCACCATATCGCAGTGATGTGTCTTGAATTCTCTCCAATAGTGCATATTGCCACACCACTAAGATTAAATTAGAGAGAAAACATAAAGTGGTGTGGCAATGCACTATTGGAGGGGATTCAAAGTTCACCGCTGCCACGTGGTGAGTCCGGCTCACTGAATAATTTATCGTAAATAAGGGATTTTGTTAATTTGGACGCGTGGACACTGCCTATCAGTATTACTTGAAGATTGAAATGTTGATTCTATTGTTGCATCTATAGGATGACTTTGCTTTTAGGCCCTCCAGCCTCAGGAAAGACAACCTTCTTGTTGGCTTTGGCAGGAAAATTAGGCTCGGATCTAAAGGTCAGTGAGCTCCCAACTCTTCATCTTCCATTAGCTAGAGCTTTTGGTCACATGAAACACCAAATACTCGAGTAAAATCAAGGCAAAGTAGGAGAAATATCTTATTCATATATGAAACAGGTCACAGGGAAAGTAACTTACAATGGTCACGAAATGGACGAGTTTGTGCCGCAGAGAACGGCTGCCTATATCAGCCAACATGATCTCCATATAGGAGAGATGACGGTGCGTGAAACTCTAGCTTTCTCTGCCAGATGCCAAGGAATCGGTACTCGCTATGGTAAGTATCATCTGTACAGTTTCAAAGTAGATTAAGTTTCATGAACGTGGTACCAGCAACGAAGAACAACAATCATAAAGACACAAGATTTTACTTGGTTCGGAGATCTGTCTTCATCTGTGCCCACGACTGCACACAAGTTATATTATTATTTAGAGAGTTACAATTATAAGAGATTGAAGCCAGATATTGGGGCGACCACCAACTTCAATATATTTATCGAACTATCCCTACTAATTGATGTACAAACCAAATTCATCCTACTCATGTACGATGTGTAATCAAAGTTCCACAATCTGTAACATTTACTAGATACCTCTCGAGTAAAATGAATCATTACCTTGTGATAACATACAGATATGCTAACTGAGTTATCAAGAAGAGAGAAGGAAGCAAATATAAAACCGGATCCTGACCTCGACTTCTTTATGAAGGTGAGATGGAAAAATGTTGTGTGAATCCATCTTCAGTTTTCAATAGAAAATGATGTAACGAAATTCCTGTTACTGTTAATACAGGCAGCTGCAATGGGAGGGCAAGAAACCAGTGTAGTTACAGATTATGTACTAAAGGCATGTCACTTGTTCATTAAGATGTGTCATATAATCCTTTTAGCTACTGTACTAAGAACTCCGATTCGTTTTCTTTTCTTCTCCACCTATAATGATCACAGATATTAGGGCTGGATATCTGTGCCGATACTATGGTTGGTGATGAAATGAGGAGAGGCATCTCTGGAGGACAAAGGAAGCGTGTTACCACAGGTATATCAGCATGTTACGATACAATCATCTTCTTCGATTTTCTTTCAACTTTAATCTGAGTTCCTTTTGTGACATCTCATCTGCGGATATTCAAAATATTTATTTCAGGAGAGATGCTTGTTGGTCCATCAAGAGCCCTCTTCATGGATGAGATATCCACTGGCCTCGACAGCTCTACAACGTTTCAGATTGTGAATTCACTCAAGCAATCCATTCACATTCTCAGCGGGACAGCCATCATCTCCCTGCTCCAGCCAGCACCAGAGACGTATGACCTTTTTGATGACATAATCCTTCTCTCGGATGGGCTGGTCGTGTATCAAGGACCCCGTGGAAGTGTGCTCGAGTTCTTCGAGTACATGGGATTCAAATGCCCAGAGAGAAAAGGGGTTGCAGACTTCTTGCAAGAAGTGGGTAACAACAGAAAATTTTCTTCTTTTAGAAATTCAATCAGGTATAATCTATCTTCCTTCATAGACGATATTGATCGAGGTGACATTTTCGGATGCTAGGTGACATCCAGGAAAGACCAGCAGCAGTATTGGGCACAACATGACCAACCTTACAGGTTTGTGCCAGTTAGAGAGTTTGCAGAGGCGTTTCATTCGTTTCATGTTGGTCGGGATATAGGAAAAGAACTCTCCATCCCATATGACAAGAGAAACAGCCACCCCGCCGCCCTGACAACTTCTAAATACGGTGTCAGCACAAAGGAACTGTTAAAAGCTACGACTGCAAGAGAACTATTGTTGATGAAACGGAACTCTTTTGCCTATATCTTCAAGGCTACTCAGGTAAGTTATCTTGACAAAGTTCAAATGAACACAATAGCGGTGTCTCTAATTCACAATTTACTTGTTTCAGCTCACGATCATGGCTTTCATAACGATGACGGTCTTCCTAAGAACTGAGATGCACCGTGATTCAGTAACGGAGGGGGATATCTACATGGGCGCTCTCTTCTTCACGTTGCTCTCTGTCATGTTCAACGGATTCTCAGAGCTTGCCATGACAATTGTGAAGCTACCTGTGTTCTACAAGCAACGAGATCTCCTCTTTTATCCGCCATGGGCGTATGCCATACCAACATGGATACTGAAGATCCCCATAACCTTCGTTGAAGTTGGAGTATGGGTGTTCTTGACCTATTATGTCATAGGATTTGATCCAAATTTAGGAAGGTGAGGGAAATATGAACTTATGCTGCGTTCCAGATATCAATCCATCTATGCATTCAAAAAATATTTTCAAACTGATAATATATCGTTCTTTACAGATTGTTTAAACAGTATCTACTTCTCCTAGCGATCAATCAAATGGCATCCGGACTTTTTAGGTTCATCGGTGCACTGGGTAGGAACATGATCGTCGCAAACACATTTGGATCCTTTTCATTTCTCGTGCTTATGGTGCTGGGCGGATTCATCATAGCAAGAGGTTAGTTACTGATAGAAAAGTAGAGTGTAAATCAACCAACACTTTCGAATGAAGCAACCTTAGGCCCCTTTATATAGCATGTTATGTGTCCATATATGATAATCGAATCCCATATAGGATTGACATACGTTTCCATATTTAGAACTGCTATGTAGGACTGACAAATCCTATATGTGCTTCAATTGAAAGATGTTCATGGATCTGTTTTTGTCCGCCATTTTCCTTGGTAATGAATTAACTAGCTGAACAACTATATATCCTCTTACTCTGATAGATGACGTGAAGAAATGGTGGATATGGGGTTACTGGATCTCGCCAATAATGTATTCCCAGAATGCACTATCAACTAATGAGTTCCTGGGCAAAACTTGGAGCCATGTATGAAAGAATAACCCTATCTTCACTAAGGAAATAAAACTTCATTTGGAATGAAAACAATCTCATACCTTGTGTTTCTTATCATGTCATAGATTCTTCCTGGAATGACAAAACCATTGGGAGTACTAGTCTTGGAATCTCGCGGAATATTTCCAGAAGCAAAGTGGTACTGGATTGGTCTGTCTGCATTGCTTGGATACATGTTTTTATTCAACTTCCTTTTCGTAGTGGCCCTCATCTACCTCAACCGTAAGCATCCTTCTCTCATCTTCCTTGCTAAATTTCAAATTCTCCTCCTGAGCTGAGCATCGTCTTTTGTTTACAGCCTTTGGAAAAGCTCAGGCAGCAATGTCAGAAGAGACATTGAAGGAAAAGCATGTGAATATAACAGGAGAAACGATAGAAGCATCATCCAGAGGAAAAAACTCTAGCATTCACTTCTCATCCAGAAGTAAGTCTGGCAAGCATCTTTAACTTAAGAATAGCCCCCATCTTGATATATTCTGAAGTGTTTCTGATATTGCAGATGATAACGGAAGAAGAAGTGCGGAGTCAAGATGGACACATTCAGGTCGTAACATTGATCAAGATAAGAAGGGCATGGTCCTTCCATTTGTACCACTGCCAATCACATTTGATGATATAAAATACTCTGTAGACATGCCACAGGTAGCTTCTTACACCACAAAACCCACACTTCTTCTGGCAGAACTTCACCTAATTGGGGTTTTTCTTAAGACTTTTGTTCTAGAGCTTCTAAAAGTACTAGAAAATGTGCAGGAAATGAGAGCACAAGGTGTAACTGAAGATAGATTACAACTTCTGAAAGGTGTGAGTGGAACTTTTAGGCCAGGAGTTCTTACAGCACTAATGGGGGTAAGCGGAGCCGGAAAAACTACACTGATGGATGTACTTGCTGGGAGAAAAACAGGTGGATACATAGAGGGAAATATTACAATCAATGGATATCCAAAAAACCAAGAAACATTTGCTCGTATATCAGGATACTGCGAACAGAACGATATTCATTCCCCTCATGTGACAGTATGCGAGTCTCTCGCATTCTCTGCTTGGCTACGGTTACCTTCTGATGTAGATACAACAGCAAGGAAGGTTGGTTATACAATTAAATATTTATTGCTGTGCACTTTTTGGCCTATGTCCAAGCTCACATATACAACTGGTAAATGTAGATGTTTATCGAAGAGGTCATGGAGCTGGTAGAGTTAACATCGTTAAGAGGTGCACTAGTTGGTTTACCTGGTGTGAATGGATTATCCACTGAGCAACGCAAGCGTCTGACTATTGCTGTGGAGCTTGTTGCTAACCCGTCTATAATATTCATGGACGAACCTACCTCTGGACTTGACGCACGAGCAGCAGCAATTGTGATGAGAACAGTAAGGAACACTGTAGACACTGGGAGGACGGTGGTTTGCACTATTCATCAGCCTAGCATTGATATATTTGAAGCTTTTGACGAGGTAAGGGAAGGCTCGGATTTTTCTACTCTCTTTCCAATAGTTACGATGAGCACAACCATGATAATTTAAGTCTACTTTTTTGTAGCTCTTCTTAATGACGAGAGGAGGTGAAGAGATATATGTAGGTCCATTGGGAAACCATTCTGCCCATTTGATCGAGTACTTTGAGGTGAGCAACAAACACAAAATTGTCAATGTTTTTCACATATTCATTCTGGTGGTAATTTACATGAAAATATTCTGGTTGTGCAGGAAATTGACGGAGTTAGCAAGATAAGAAGTGGCTATAATCCAGCAACATGGATGTTGGAATCAACCTCATTGGCACAAGAGCATGCACTGGGGATTAATTTTAGTGACATATACAAGAATTCTGAATTATTCCAGTAAGTACATTACTCTTCCTTTTCTTCCTAATATAGAGTGCCAGATCAATTATTTATCAGTATAAAACTTTACTATTGCACTCATAAACGTAAATTTAATAAAACTAGAGCTGCTGATCCTTTCTTCAACTCATAGTTCCATATTGCATCTCAGGAGGAACAAAAGCTTGATTAAGGAACTCAGTGTACCTCCCCCAGGTTCCAGTGATCTCTACTTCCCCACTCAGTATTCCCAATCCTTCTTCACACAATGTATGACTTGCCTATGGAAGCAAAACTTGTCATATTGGAGGAATCCTCCATATACTGCAGTGAGATTTTTCTTCACATTAGTCATAGCCTTGTTATTTGGGACGATATTCTGGGATCTTGGAACCAAAAGGCAAGTCATCAAGAATTTTTTTTTTTTTTTGGGTTCAAACTTATCTATGATTAATATTGAAAACTTTTCTTTGCAGAAAGAGGAAACAAGATTTACTCAATGCGATGGGTTCCATGTATTCCGCAGTTCTATTTATTGGGGTTCAAAATGCATCATCAGTTCAACCAGTAGTGGCTATCGAAAGGACAGTATTCTACCGCGAGAGAGCAGCAGGAATGTATTCAGCTTTGCCATATGCACTAGGCCAAGTAACAATTCTCACATAACCTCTCCCCTCTAAAATCATCTTTAGGTTCAACTCATATCTATGGTTTCATTAGAAGGTGCCACATCTTCAGTTTCTCTAATCAATCAACATTGCATCTTTGCAGGTTGCAATTGAACTTCCATACATCTTAGTCCAGTCCGTGATATATGGTGTTATAGTGTATGCAATGATAGGATTTGAATGGACTATTGCCAAGTTCTTCTGGTACATGTTCTTCATGTATTTCACACTTCTATACTTCACATTTTACGGGATGATGGCTGTCGGCATGACACCAAACTATAACATCGCCTCCATAGTTTCCTCTGCATTTTATGCAATATGGAACCTTTTCTCGGGATTTATTATCCCACGGACCGTAAGTTCCCCCACCTTATTTAGTTGGTTAATTCTTTCTTATTGGTATAATCAAAAGTTGGCCATTACTTTTACAGAGGATTCCTGTGTGGTGGAGATGGTATTACTGGATGTGCCCTGTCGCATGGACCTTGTATGGGTTGTTTGCCTCTCAATTTGGAGATATAGAGGATAGACTTGACAATGATGAAACCGTCTCCGAATTTGTACGAAGTTACTTCGGATTCAGACACGACTTTTTGGGGGTGGTCGCGGTGGTGGTGGTTACATTCGCCGTGCTCTTTGCTTTCCTATTCGGGTTTTCAATAAAAATGCTCAACTTCCAGAGAAGATGAAGGTGTTTTTGAGGTAGAATAGAGCATGATGATCAGAAGGAAAAAAGTTCCAAATCATCCTCTCACTCATTGTAATTGGACTCACTGGCCCTGGTATATATACTCGGTAGGATAGACCCAAGGTTGAACCAATTCATTCAATACTTTGGTACCTTTACTTAATTTCATTTCATTTTTGTAGTGAACAATGTAGACAGAGTTTTAATGAAAGATATTTGTGTTGCCAAACAATGTTAATTCAGCAAGTTATTATTAATAAAAATATTATTAAAGATGGGTGATGGACTACTACTTGGTGCCAAACATGCCAATAGGCATAGGTCACACTTATGGAGGGTATGTTGAATGTAGAAGATGGTTTAAAGGATCAAGTTCAATGGACCGTTCCTATTTGAAGATTTCTGTTGGTGCACCAGTTTTTGCCTAATTATAACTCAATATGCACACTATCATATGTGGTAACCTAATTTCCTCAGCACATAGGTGTTGGTACAAAGGATTACTTAAAAACAACCCCAAAATATAGTGTTCCTCCTCAATATGAAAGCCCCTTTTTTTAGGCCGGTTGTTGGTTTTCGGGGTTCAGGGCATGATTCCACTTTATCGGTGTTATAGAGTTTTCATATCCGTCCTCTATATTCGTTGTCTTGTACTTCGTTTTCGATAGAGAGTTATGAAGGCGAGGGTGAAGGAAGATTTTTGTGTAGTTTTTTTTGACAATTAGTAAATATTTTTATAATTGTATTGGAAGTGTTGGAAACGAAATGCAGAAATCATTTTTTCCAAATTAAGAGATTGTGAGAGAATCGGAAAAATATCGCACAAACCGATCCAAACAGCTGCAACTACTCAAAGTAATGAAAACGGATTACGAGATGTTACCGAAGACGAAGATGACGAAAATCAATCACCAATAATCTTTCTGAAACGATCTCTCATTGAAACAGTCATCAATCCCTTCTTTCTCTTTTTTTAAAGTTGCAAACTTGAAAACTCACTTCTTTTGACCGGTAGATGATGATCTTCTGATGATGGATTAGGATTAGGAAAGACATATTTAAAGCCCCGGAATCCCGTAAGCATCTTGATTATTAATTTAGATTCGACAGTGTTAATAAAACACTTATTTTCGGCTTCAGTCCAGATACTGGTATACCGGCTGTTTATCAGCTGTTTATCAGCATCGATATGTCGACTATATATCGAAAATATGTCGCTTCGAGTCAAACATATTCTAGAACAAACTGTTTCAAAATCAGTATATCGTTGGTACATCGGTAGCGGTATTATGACGATATACCGCTGATATTTATTGCATTTTTCTAATGACTTCTGACACACTCAAATCAAGCCACCTTTGATGCCTTCAATTTTTCAAACTTCTCCGACACACGGACGACACTCATCGCAGTCCATAATATTGTCCATATAGGTTAAAAAATCTACCCAACACTAACACATCTTCTCCTTTCCAACTAGGTAGAAAAACTCGTCATTCCGACGATCCTCCTGTAGTACTCAAATTTTCTCCTTGACGGATCACCTTCGTGAGCTACTCTATTGTCCCCGTATGAACCTTCTCAAGCGTTGTGTCCTTCGCCTCAAGCACATCTCTTATTCAGTTATACCGAGTTACAATATACTTGCACCAACTATGAAGTCGGGTTCTTTCCAAGATGAATAGCACTTTGGCTATCGTAAAACAAAATATATTGCTCTTGCTTAAGCCCCATTTTCTACATGAATTTCTTCATCCACAATAATTTCTTGTAAGCCTTAGTCGTTGCGATGAACTTTGCCTCTATCATAGACAAGGAAACACACTTCTGCAACTATGATTGCCACGAAACTGCTCTACCAGCAAATATCATGACATAGCTCAAAGTCGATCTCCTGGTGTATCCATATCCAATGTCAAGCCGGATCTCCCGCAGGATCTTCATCCCCGTTGAACGTGAATCACCACGTCAACACTCCCGCAGGACGATCGTTTCCATCAGGACGTGATGTCGTGTGAGCCTGAAATTCGTCTGTGCAAGGCAAATTCCAAAACAGCTGATTGATAACTAGTTCACAGAGTCGACAAAGCAAAAATATTGAATAAACACAAGTATGATACAATAACAAGCTCTCTATTGATAATGAATAAGGTTACAACCGGTGCTAAGCCGATATTACAAGTCGCTCAAGCTCTCTCTCTCTCGAAACAATAAAGGCGTGCCAAGCGGCTTACAACATGGGATGATACATAGGCGATGTTTCAACATTATGTCCTGTATATGTGCTTTCGCTCCGGATGCAACACTCCAATGCTCCAGAGCGAACTCCAAACCTTAGCACGTACAAGGAGATACTCCACACCGAACGAGGTTCTCTCGCACCCTGTAAGCAATCTGGTGAGTTACAAGTACATGAATGTACTAGTAGGGAGGCTTCTCGCCCGCTCGATAAATCCAAACACGTTATATAAGTTCTGTGCACCATCTATTAAGTTGTCTTTCTAATCTTACCTTAGGATCTATTTTATAGCAATAATGTAAAGCCTAACTCGTGTGGCAGTGCATCGTACGATATAAGAGAAATACGATAAAACTTACCATTTATCATTCCATGTCCAATGATACAACCAAGTTAACCAAAAATGAATATATATAATGAAACCAAGAATCGCATAAGCAAACACAAATGTTACCAACATGTTCCTGACACAGGTAAACGATATACATAAATCTATTATACTCATATTACTTTGTGATTCAGGTTGTTTAAATGCATTATACTCAGGCCGTTCAGATTACTCTGATTGTTCAGGCATGTTATACTTGTTCAGGCATGTTATATTCGGATTATTCAAGTGTGTTTATGTAAAACCCCTAAATAGAGGAAATAGATTTTATTTAATTTTTTATTCGAGATATTTGTGCATCTAGGGGATTTTATGGAGCCATTATAAATTTTTCCTAATTTATTCCATGTAGAAGATCCTTTGGACAGATGCTAGCTTAATGGTATGCACCAATACAGTTTTTAGAATTTTCTATGTATATATATATATATATATATATATATATATAATTAGAAAAGAAATTTCCTATTGTATCTCAACCCGAAACCCTCTATCCTAGACCCACTACCCGTTTAACCCCTACCCGGACCCGTTAGGAGAAGAAATATCAGCAGCAGCAGTAGCAAAAACCAACTTTGAATTTCCTTCTCCACGCGTGTGAGCCTTCTCATTCCACCGTTTCTTATCCCTATTATTACTAAACTCTCCTCAACCGAAACCAAACTAAGGAAAGAAAGAAACAGCAGCAGCAGTAGTTTTGAAACCACTAATACCCCACCGCCTCTTGATCTCTATATATATATTGCAAACTCTCCCAAACCCTAACCCTAACCCCACTTCTTACACAAATTAACATACTGTTTTAGACGTGCACTATACAAAACTCTTGCTCGATAAGTATACCTTGACATTGTACTATTATTTATATTCCAGCTGATGCATGCATATTTATTTCTGCTTATTTAGTTTAATTATTGCTAAATAAATTATGCGTCCAAGGAAACTTGGGTGCAACGACGATGTCGTCATATCATGTTTTATTTACGT
This sequence comes from Iris macrosiphon, assembly GCA_036927795.1. Lineage (NCBI taxonomy): Eukaryota > Viridiplantae > Streptophyta > Magnoliopsida > Asparagales > Iridaceae > Iris > Iris macrosiphon. The sequence continues at coordinate 167,924,399 of JAYESA010000003.1, forward strand.
ATATTTTGGACCTAGTCTATGAGACCACCTCATTATTATGGAGCATCATTAGGTTCATTGGCCGTGACATAGTTGTTACACGAGCTGTGAGTCTCATATAGATCACGGACTGCGGGACAGGTCTGGCCTCCTGTACGTATGGGCCGTGCGTTAGGGATGACTGCTGATAGAAATTTTGTATGCTAGTAGACCTGGCAGTTATTTAGAGGTTTTATCGTGTCATGGATATGACATGTCTAGAACATGGGGTGGGGAGAACAACAAGGCGTTTGGACTCCTTTGCACTTTTCTCCCGTAACGTCCGGATTCTCCGCCGGAGAAACGGGTGATGATGACCACTATATATTGCAGGCGGCCTCTGCCGTTCAAAAGACGGTATGCTTGTAGGCCCCTGATTCTCCGAGAGAATCATGCCAATCCTATTTATGGTCAGATAGCCCACGTGTTGGAAAGTTGTTCTCAAACTGCATTCACTTAGACGGTTAGGCGACCCATTGGATGTTTATATTTCAGTACTTATTGGCATGTTATTATGTATCTTGTTATGTCCCTCTGAGGACCTGGTCCCTTTCCAGATATAGATAAGCAGAAGTATCCGCAGGAGTACGGACCTAGACCTGACGCTACTTACTAGACAGAGGAGATCTTACCTTCGGAGTATCTGTGATTTTATTTTCACTGTTTAGAGATCCATGTTGCTACTTCAGTATAGTCGTTTTGTAGTGGATTTGTTTCCACCCGACTATCAGACTAGATACTCATCTTTGATATTCATATATTATTCAGCTATTTATTCTTACTTATTATTCGTACTGTGGATGAGATATAGATTGTGTGTGACTTGTTGTGACAGTATATTACCACTGGTGGATTGGATATTCATGTACAGCGTACGTGTGTATATGGTTTCCATATATTAGAGTTCGTATACATATGGCTGGGCGTGTTACGTATTCCTAGTCCTACGTATTTTGGGACTGGAGCGTGACATATTTTTGGTGGTGGCCCATACAAGTCAAGAATATATTGTCTCGGTTACGTAACTATACCGAACAAGCATGCGTATAGGAATAGAGTATAAGGATCTCATCCACGCTTGACTAAAACCTCATTCTTCCTTTCAACCATCCTATATTTGGATAAATAAATTTTACGCCAAAAACCCTTTACCCTGTGACCAGACCCTTTACCTTTGTTGGCGTAAAAGTCAAAAGACTGTTGATGGCGTAAAAGCTAATTAACTGTCTTGTTGGCGTAAAAGCCAAATAATAAGCCATGTAGGTAAACTGCCCCTGCGTAAACTTGAGGATTCATGAATAATAGATAACCAGCGTAGAGTAGCCTGATTAGGCATAAAATATAAGGATGGTGATGTGAGCGTATTTGTCACAGTCTTAGCTTTCCCAGTCATGACCAATTAAAACAAATCTCGTACATTAAATGCAGAGATATGCCTCGAGCCTTATGCAAGAAACAGCTTTTGATGTGGCGTCTGATTTTGTCTTGTCTTGAACGTAAAAACTTATTTCTGTCAATTTTGTCTTATCTTGAGCGTAAAAACTCATTTCTGTATGCAGCGTATTCAGAAGACTCCATTCTTCTTCCTTTTGAATGCGTAAAAATGACTTGTATCCAATATATCACTAAACGACAACCTGGGTCTCTGTGCAAAATCATCATCACAGCCGTCCTCTCGATCATCGTGCAGTACTTTTGTCAGATGTCAGGATTACTGATCTGACTAACAAATTCATCCGAGAAATATGAAGAGTTCCTCGTACAACTTTACGCTGCAATATATTTCAGATTTTATGCAGACTTTTTACACAGACGTTACGCAGGAAGAATAGCAATCATTTACGCGTAGACCTTTTACGCGCAGAATTTACACATGCAGACTTTATGCAGCAACCCTTTACGCAGCATCCCTTTACGCAGACTTTACACAAGCAGACTTTACGCAGCAATCTTTATGCGCAGATTTTACGCAGACTTTACGCAGGCAGACTTTACGCACAGACTTTACGCATGCAGACTTTACGCGGGCAGACTTTACGCAGACAGATTTTTACGCAGACTTTACGCAGTCAGATTTTTACGCAGACTTTACGCAGGCAGATTTTACGCAGACTTTTACCCAGACAGCTTTAAGGCCCTACTTTACACCAAACTTCCTTGAATCTCTACTTTACACCAAACTTCCTTGAAACTCTGTTTTATGCGGACAACTTAGCAACATATTTTACGCCAACTACCTTGAGTCCTTGTTTTACGCAAGAAAGGACTTCATGTATGTTGGGGGGTTTTTTGACTGTAAAATACGCGGATAACTCCCCAGCATATTTTATGCTTCTACATTCTATTTAATACATGCATCCTGCTTGATTCATGTACTTCCCTAATAGTTCCTTGAGTATAGCCCCCTCCTAGAATATAGAAGTCCCTGTTGTTACATAATAAGTAGGGTAACCTTCCTATTAAGAATACAACTAGAGTATTGACACATCACTGAGTTCAGAACACTTGATGAACCCTAGCATCCTTTACCTATAGATTGGTTTACCATTACCCCTTGATGTATTTATAAAAACTTGAGAGTAGTATAGACACTACTAGAGTTAGTTAGAAGTTTGGCCATAATGTTTGACCCTAGTATTGAGGAACCAATAGAAATCCAAGGTTGAATATTAGGACTAACCTAGCTTTTCATGATGAGATAGTACTAGAGCACTACAAACTTTAGCTTCTTGACTTGATATTAGCAGAACAGTATCTTAGGAAGCCAAGGTGAATAACTAGAACATTTTCCTTGATCATACCTCAAACACAGAGATTAGCATAGCATCTTTCCTTAGGAAACCATGACATTATCTAGAGTCTTTCTATCTTTATGACTTGTTCCTCTGAACCCTTAGCACTCGCTATTGTGCGACGACTAAAATATGTTCTTTTTTTCTTGATCTTTCAACTCGTGCCACATAACACTTCTGATTATTGACCGAATGATTTTATTCTAGGATATATAGTTTGCTAAGGTTATAGTTGTAATCTTGAATTTTGAATTATATGCTTAGTAGTTAGAGCCTGATAGTGAGTTGTTCATTTGGACTGTGATCATTATCCTTTAGTCGTAGATCCCGTAATTTGTATCCATAACTCAATACAAGTTATATTCTATTTCACTGGAGAGCCAGTAACTCTTCCATTCTTAATGTTGACACCTTGTTCTATAAGCACTATGATTAAAGACTTGAGACGACCGTTACCTATATAATGCGATAGGAGACCTTAATGAGTACCAAGATTTTTCTTCATATACCCTAATAAGAGTTTCTACTTTATTTATAAGTGCAAGGTTATTTTGTGGAATCCTCTCAAGGCAATTACAGGATTGGTTTATTATTTTAAGTTGGGTAGTATGCCTCACAACATAGTATCACATAGCCCTATTGACATATTGATGAAGTGTAATAGAATGACACAACTTTAGACTTGTATAAGAAGATAGTGTTTATTCAGACTGTAGAAATTAGAGGTCCATACCCTATTTGGTCGAATAGCAACTTGACAAGGAGTTGGTATGACAACTGTAAAGACTGGATGAGTTTTATCTTCTTTGTGAACTTGAACTATTTTGTAACTTCTCTCATCATAATCTAGCGTACTTATATTCTCGGTACTACCTTGACTTATGCTGCTATTTTATAGCCTAGTTTTGCAAGCTTATTCTTTTATCGAGCTTGTTCATGATATATGTATTAGTGGATGCATACATTAATACATTTCAGAATCAGTGTATTACGGTCTGATCAACCATAGTGCGCTTGGTTCGCCCTTCGCAATACTACTTTACGTGGATTGAGATACATAGTTGACTAGTAGACGAATATACTTGTGTCACGCCCCAGTCCCAAAATACATAGGACTAGGAATACGTAAGCATGCCAACCGTATGGATATGGCAACTCCAATATATGGAAACCAAAATCCACACGTACGCTGTAATATGAAATCAAATCCACAAGTGGTATAAAATGTATCACAAGTCACAGGATACCATCTAAGTCTCATCCACAGAAAATTAATATATAAATATATAACCAGTATCTATGAAACTAGATCTTAATGTAGGTATCTAAGGATGATAGTTGGATGGAAACAAATCTACTACCAACTCGAATGAAAAAGTACAACATAATAAACACAATATAGGAATACTAGCTAACAATCATGGGGCTCGGAGAGAAGACATCCTCGAAACATACGTAACCATCAGAATCTGCGCTCCTGCAAATACTCAAGAACAGATACACCTGGAAGGGGACCAGGTCCTCAGAGGGACGTAACAAGATACAGAATAGCAAGCCAATTTGAATACAGTAAACATGCATAATGTTTGAAAATATATAAGTACGCTGTACAAGATAATCTATATGAATGCAAATGAGGATAACTTTTCGACGTATGGGCAAGGGTAGGCTACTCGATCTAAGACCCATAACTCACACACCCGCCAGTGGACATCAGAAATCGTCATACCTCGGGGGTAGCGACCAGCGCGACACACGCCCATAGTGCGAACTATATACTACGGTTTACTAGAGTGGTTAAAAGCCCATACGCCTAATGATTGTCCTCTCATGATACTAAGTGTCATGTATGTGTCAACATATCTAATACATAGTAATGACTGAAAAAAAATTACACATGCAAGAAATATATAAAAATGTAATAAATATACAGAAATATACTAAGCATGCAAAATACTGTAAAAAATTTGGCAAGGTATCTTGCCTGGTAAGAAAGCTGCAAGGTGTACTGTCCAGAAGTCAAGCACACAGGATCAGAAGCTACGACCTCAGAACAAATATCTCCGGATGATGAAATAGATATCACCAACGTTCTCAGAATAAGCAAAATAGGTAGAAAGCACTTCCCTTTCGTTCAATTTGGACACAAGGGCAAAACGGTAATTTTGAATAAAAGTGGGGTCCACGTGTTGCCCACTTTGCACCGAAAAATGTGCCAAGGATAACAGTCTCTAAATAGAACAAATTATAGGTCAAACAAACTCTAGATGTCAATACGAACCCAACGGTATGTCCAAATGTGGATTCCGATGAACCGAATACAATTTTGTCCAAAAAGTCAACCGTAGGGCCCGCCAATTGGTGACTTGGTCAACTGTCTCAGAATTGCGTGAAAATTGGGTCACAGGACCAACGCATTACCACGAGTCCAGTGGCGCAAGTTTTGTCGCAATCTGACTATCGTGCACAAAATGCGCACGACTTTCGCAAAAGTTGCGACACGGGGTGTGTCCGCTGATACGGGCTGATTCCGGCGCGCACACGCGTTCGAATCAGTTTTTGTGAACTCTCACATGTCCGGTTACTCTGCGTGCACCGTTTGGTACACTTGGTACACGACGGGGCGGTCTCGTTTGGCGGAGCGCGCTCCGTTTCACAACTTTTGGAAATCTGAAAATGTGTGTTCGCGGGATTTTCCAACGAATTAAATTCTATCTACAGCAGTTAATAATCTATGATTATTTAACAAAAATTAAACTAGGTCAAGTGGTCTACGCATACCAAAAAGAATCATCGAATTCGGATCTCTGTGGTGGGAGATACGAACTCGAAAATATGGGTGGTCACCGCAGTTTTCTGCGATCCCAGAATTCGGTCTATTTTTGCCAACTTTGACGCTATTTTTGCCTATGGTTACGCGTTTTTCGAGGTCTACTATCATACAGATATGGAAGAGGGTTAAGGGTTGAGCATACCGGTGAAGATGGGGTGGTGTTTGGTTGAGCGAGGCGACGGAAAACAACTCCGGAACACAGGTACTTGGCTGCAAAAATCTGCAGTGCGCGGGGTGCACGGGGTCGCGGTCGTCGGGATTGGTTTGGACGGCCTGACGGGGTTCTCCGGCTGCGGTGGCGGCGCTCTCTAGGTCTAGATGGGAAGAGGAAGGGTTTGGATGATTATAGGGTTAGGGTTTTATGTAAAATAATGGTGTGTGTGTGTATATATATATATATATATATATATATATATATATAAATGAAAGAGAAGGGGGGTTTTATTAGCCGCGGGGGGGGGGGGGGGGGGGGTTATTTGCTATTAGCAAAAAGGAGGTGTTTGCTTGTGGGAATTTGCTAAGGGGCGGCTCACAAAACAAAAAGGAGTTTGCTTTGCTGCATCTTTAGCAAAAGGGTCGTGTGTAGCATAGGATGAGTAGTGGCTGTTGTGTGGGTAGGATAGTAATAGTAATGGTTTGGTTTGCTTTTCTTTTTCTTTTTTCCTTTCCTTTTCTTTTCTTTTCTTTTCTTTTCCTTTTATTAATTCCTTTAAAATATATATGTATATATATATATATATATATATATATATATATATATATACACGTATATACTCATAGGAATAATCTAGAATTATATTAATGCATACCATTCAGCTAGCAACTGGTCAAGGGGTATCCTACATGAAATAAATTTTGAAAAATTCCTGATGGTCCCATAAGTCCTCTAAGTGCACCAACACCTAAAATAAAAATTATTAAAAATCTATTTCCCCTAATTAGCCATTAACTACTACAATTAAATTATTAATTAATAGTTAAAAAAGGTATATACGATTTCTAGGAATAGGGGTTTTACATTCTACCCAACTTATAAAAATTTTATCCTCAAAATTAAAACTAAGCCACGGTAGCACGTCAAGGATGGTATAAGATTTGCATGATTTAAAATGCAAGGCTAGGTTTAAAGGGGTAGACGATGTTGCGCGTTGCACATCCCGAAAAATTATGGAAAAATCCATATGAGCAAAAATAGGTTTCTTCATGTGTCATGTCCAATGGTGTGGACACATAAATGCTCTTTTGCATAAAAGTGCCCAACAGTTGGAAAATTGCACAAAGATGAGAATTGGGTGATGGACACGTCTAGGATAAGGTTGTGGAATTTGTAGGAAGGCAGTGGCTAGTGTAGTGCTCCAATTATCGAAGTACGGTAAGGTGCGCTAGGTGATATAATTATTGCAACATTAAATAAAAATATCGTGTTCTATCTCTAACTGGAATCAATCCAACCTTAGTCTCACTATCTCAGCCAAGTGGGTCAAATTTTGGGTGAGGGGTTCACAATCTCCTGAACTTAAAATTTATCCATCTATCACCTAAGGCTATACATTTAGGAAAACTATTGCTCAAATTATTTAATCATGTTATTCAATCCTCAAAATTTTAACACCAAATATATCACCTATGATATGCCCTTAATCAATTATAAAAGAGTCACTAAGTCATGTGATTAGCCTTATGGGTATATCTAGTACTATCAGTGTCAACTTATACCAGCACGAGGTTTCGTCTTTCCGAAATAAGGGAAGACGGAGAGCAATAATAAAGAATTCAAGTCGAAGGTGATAGAATACAAGTACGAGATTCAAAGAGATTAAAGAATTCGAAAAGAGAGTTGTCAGGACAGTTGTGGATTGAAATCCTATTTTGATAATTTCCTATTTACATGCTCGTATCAGTACAGTTATGTAACCGATATGACGTGTCAGACATGTCTAGGAGCAAGTATATCCGTCTACTACCATATATATCAATTCACGTAAAATAGTCATACGAAGAGCGAACCAAGCGCTCTAAGGTTAGCTAGACCTTAATACCCTGATTCTGAGTAGGCAATTGTATCATTGTGTGCACCCAATAATACATATGTCATGAGCAAGCTCGATAAAAGAATAAGCTTGCAAAAACTAGGCTATAATAGCAGCATAAGTCAAGGTAGTACAACAAACATAAATACGTTAGATTATGATAAAATAAGGTACATAACAATTCAAGTTCACAAAAGATAAGACTCCATAATCTCTACAGTTGTCATACTAATTCCTTGTCTAAGTCGATAGTCGACAAAGTAGGGGTATAGCCTCTAAGTTCTACAGTCTGAAAAAAAAACTGTCGTCCTAAGCTAGCATTAAGTTAATATTGTTCATTCACACTTCAATAATAGGTCAAAAGACTAAGTGATACAATGTTGTGAGGTATACTACCCAACTTATAACAATAACTAATACTGTAATTGCCTTGAGAAAATTCTTCAGAATAACCTGGTTCTTGTAAATAAAGTATAAACTATTGTTAGGGAAAGATCTTGGTACTTATTAGAGTATCCTCTTTCATTACATAGGTCATGGTCATCCTAAGTCTTAGTCTTAGTGCAAGTGTCAATAGTAAGAATAAAAAAGTTACTGGCCTTCAAGGGGAAAGGGGATGTAACTTGTATCGAGGTGTGGTACAAGTTACGCGATTTAAAACTAAGGGATAAGTACCAGGTCTCAATCTACAAGAATAGCTTAAACCATCAAGTTCTAACTACTAAGCACACAATTTCAAAATTTCAAAATTATAACTATAATCCTAGCAGGCTATATATCCTAATCATAGAATAAAAATACTTGGTCTATAATCAGATGTGTCAGGTGGCACGAGTTAAAAGATGAAGAGTAGAAGACCAAAATTTAGTCGTCGCACAATTAGCGAACGTTAAGGTAGCAGACGAACAATATGAAATTAAAATAGAGGGCTCTAGATAGCATCATGGTTCTCTATGGGAGAGTGGTATGCTAGTTGCTATGTTCGAGGTATGATCAAGGAAAAAAAATGTTTGATTACATTCCTCTCGGCTTCCTAAGGTGCTGTCTACTAATAATAAGACCATGATCTAAGTTTATAGTTCTCCCATACTAACCAACTATGAAGGTTAGGTTCAGTCCTAATTTTCAATCTTGGATTTCTATTGGTTTCTCACTACTAGGGTAAAACACTATGATCAAATTTCTAACTAACTCTAGTAGTATCTATACTACTCTCAAGTCCTCATAATACATCAAGGGGTAATGGTAAACCAATCTATAGATAAGGAATTCTAGGGTTCACTAGATATTCTAAACTTAGTGGTATGTCTATATTCTTGTTGTGTTCTTAATAGGTGTGCTACCATAATTATCATCCTAATAACAGGGGTTCCTATATTCTAGCAGAAAGCTATACTCAAAGAACTATTAGGGAAGTACAGGAATCAAGTAGGATACAATTATTCAGATAGAATAGATTGGAAAGAGAGCGAATCATAGTCAATTGTGGATGAGATACTATACTCTATTCCTAGATGCAGGCTTGTTCGGTACAATAACGTAACCGAGATAATATACTCTCGACCTGCATGGGGCACCACAAAAATATGTCACGCCCTAGTTCCAAAATACATAGGACTAGGAATACGTAAGCATGCCAGCCGTATGGATATGGCAACTCCAATATATGGAAACCAAAATCCACACGTACGCTGTAATATGAAATCAAATCCACAAGTGGTATAAAATGTATCACAAGTCACAGGGTACCATCTAAGTCTCATCCACAGAAAACCAATATATAAATATATAACCAGTATCTATGAAACTAGATCTCAATGTAAGTATCTAAGGATGATAGTTGGATGGAAACCAATCCACTACCAACTCGAATGGAAAAGTACAACACAATAAACATAATATAGGAATACCGGCTAACAATCATGGGGCTCGGAGAGAAGACATCCTCGAAACATATGTAACCATCTGAATCTGCGCTCCTGCAAATACTCAAGAACAGATACACCTGGAAGGGGAACAGGTCCTCAGAGGGACGTAACAAGATACAGAACAGCAAGCCAATTTGAATACAGTAAATATGCATAATATTTGAAAATATATAAGTACGCTGTACAAGACAATCTATATGAATAAAAATGAGGACAACTTTTCGACGTATGGGCAAGGGTAGGCTACTCGATCTAAGCCTCACAACTCACACACCCGCCAGTGGACATCAAAAATCGTCATACCTCGGGGGTAGCGACCAGCGCGACTCTATAGAAATTGACATACCTCGGGGGTAGCGACCAGCGTGACACACGCCCGTAGTACGAACTATATACTACGGTTTACCAGAGTGGTTAAAAGCCCATACGCCTAATGATTGTCCTCTCATGATACTAAGTGCCATGTGTGTGTCAACATATCTAATACATAGTAATGACTGAAAGAAAACTACACATGCAAAAATATACAGAAATGTAATAAATATACACAAATATACTAAGCATGCGAAATAATGTAAATAATTTGGCAAGGTATCTTGCCTGGTAAGAAAGCTACAAGGTGTACTGTCCAGAAGTCAAGCACACAGGATCAGAAGCTACGGCCTCAGAACAAATATCTCCGGATGCTGAAATAGATATCACCAACGTTTTCAGAATAAGCAAAATATCTAGAAAGCACTTTCCTTTCATCTAATTTGGACACAGGGGTAAAACGGTAATTTCGGGTAAAAATGGGGTCCACGTGTGGCCTACTTTGCACCGAAAAATGTGCCAAGGATAACAGTCTCTAAATGGGACAAATTATAGGTCAAACAAACTCTAGATGTCAATACGAACCCAACGGTATGTCCAAATGTGAATTCCGATGAGACGAACACAATTTCGTCCAAAAGTCAACCATGGGGCCCGCGAAATGGTGACTTGGTCAACTATCTCAGAATTGCGTAAAAATTGGGTCACAGGACCAGCACATTACCACGAGTCCAGTGGCGTAAGTTTTGTCGCAATCTGACAAACGTGCACAAAATGCGCTCGACTTTCGCCCAAGTTGTGATACGGGGTGTGTTCGCGGATACGGGCTGATTTCGGTGCGCACACGCGTCCGAATCAGTTTTTGCGAACTCTCACGTGTCCGGTTATGCTGCGTGCACCGTTCGGTATACTTGGTACACGGCGGGGCGGTCCCGTTTAGCGGGACGTGCTCCGTTTCATAACTTTTAGAAATCTGCAAAAGTGTGTTCGCGGGATTTTCCAACGAATTAAATTCTGTCTACAACAGTTAATAATCTAGGATTATTTAACAAAATTAAACTAGGTCAAGTGGTCTACGTATACCAAAAATAATCATCAAATTCGGATCTCTGTGGTGGGAGATACGAACTCGGAAACATGGGTGGTCACCGTAGTTTTCTGCGATCCCAGAATTCAGTCTAATTCTGCCAACTTTGGTGCTATTTTTGCCTATGGTTACACGTTGTTCGAGGTCTACTATCACACAGATATGGAAGAGGGTTAAGGGGTGAGCATATCGGTGAAGATGGGGTAGCGTTTGGTTGAACGAGGCGACGGAAAATAACTCCGAAACACAGGTACTTCGCTGCGAAAATCTGGAGTGCGCGGGGTCGCGGTCGTCGGGATTGGTTTGGACGGCCTGACGGGTTTCTCCGGCTGCGGTGGCGGCGCTCTCTAGGTCTAGATGGAAAGAGGAAGGGTTTGGATGATTATAGGATTATTTTATGTAAAATAATGGTATATATATATATATATATATATATATATATATATATATATATATATATATATATATATATAATGAAAGAGAAGGGGGGTTTTATTAGCTGCCGGGGGGGGGGTTATTTGCTATTAGCAAAATGGGGGTGTTTGCTTGTGAGAATTTGCTAAAGGGCGGCTCACAAAGCAAAAAGGAGTTTGCTTTGCTGCATCTTTAGCAAAAGGGGCGGGTGTAGCATAGGATGGGTAGTGGCTGTTGTGTGGGTAGGATAGTAATAGTAATGGTTTGGTTCGCTTTCTTTTTTTTCTTTTTTCCTTTTCTTTTCTTTTCCTTTTATTAATTCCTTTAATATATATATATATATATATATATATATATATATATATATATATACTCATAGGAAAAATCTAGAATTATATTAATGCATACCATTCAGCTAGCAACTGCTCAAGGGGTCTCCTACATGAAATAAATTTCAAAAAATTCTTGATGGTCCCATAAATCCTCTAAGTGCACCAACACCTAAAATAAAAATTATTAAAAATCTATTTCTTCTAATTAGCCATTAATTACTACAATTAAATTATTAATTAATAATTAAAAAGGGTATATACGATTTCTAGGAATAGGGGTTTTACAACTTGCCCCTAGATATGTCTGGCATATCGCATCGGTTACATAACTGTACTGATACGAGCATGTGAATAGGAATTACCAAAATATGATTTCAACCCGTAACCGCCTTGATGATTCCCAATTGGATTCTTTAAAACTCCTTGAACCTCGTACTTATATTCTATCACCTTCACCTGGAATTATTTATTATTACTCTCCGTCTTCCCTTACTTCGGAAAGACGAAATCTTGTGCTTGGTATAGGTTTGATATGCAGATGGTACTAGATATACCCCATAGTCCAATCATATTATTTGATGATTACTTCTCATACTTAAAGGCATATCATAGGTGATATATTTTGTGTAAACTTTGAGGATTGAATAACAGGATTAAATAAATTGAGGAATAGTTTTCTTAAATATATAGCCTTAAGTGATAGATGGATAAATTCTAAGTTGGATAGAAATTACATTATTAAAAATAAGGTGAATTCTTTTAGATTGTGATAAAGAGAGATTAGATAGAGAGACCCTACCCTATTTTTATTTCGAGGACGAAATTTTTATAAGTTTGGTAGAATGTAAAACTCCTAATTCTGAAAACCCCTAAATAGAGGAAATAAATTTTATTTAATTTTTTATTCGAGATATTTGTGCATCTAGGGGATTTTATGGAGCCATTATAAATTTTTTCTAATTTATTCCATGTAGAAGATCCTTTGGATAGATGCTAGCTTAATGGTATGCACCAATATAGTTTTTAGAATTTTCTATGTATATATATATATATATATATATATATATATATATATATAATTAATTAATTAATTAGAAAAGAAATTTTCTATTGGATCTCAACCCGAAACCCGAAACCCTCTATCCTAGACCCACTACCCGTTTAACCCCTACCCGGACCCGTTAGAAGAAGATATATCCGCAGCAGCAGTAGCAAAAACCAACTTTGCTTTTCCTTCTCCGCGCGTGTGAGCCATCTCATTCCACCGCTTCTTATCCCTATTATTACTAAACTCTCCTCAACCGAAACCAAACTAAGGAAAGAAAAAAACAACAACAGCAGTGGTTTTGAAACCACTAATACCCCACCGCCTCTTGATCTTTATATATATATTGCAAACTCTCCCAAACCCTAACCCCACTTCTTACACAAATTAACACACTGTTTTGGACGTGCACTATACAGAACTCTTGCTCGGCAAGTATACCTTGCCATTGTACTATTATTTATATTCCAGCTAATGCATGCATATTTATTTCTGCTTATTTAGTTCAATTATTGCTAAATAAATTGTGCGTCCAAGGAAACTTGGGTGCAACAACGATGTAGTCATATCATATTTTATTTACGTATATTTTGGACCTACTCTATGAGACCACCTCATTATTATGGAGCATCATTAGGTTCATTGGCCGTGACATAGTTGTTACACGAGTTGTGAGTCTCATATAGATCACGAACTGCGGGACATGTCTGGCCTCCTATACGTATGGGTCGTGCGTTAGGGATGACTGCTGATAGAAACTTTGTATGCTAGTAGACCTGGCAGTTATTTAGAGGTTTTATCGTGTCATGGATATGACATGCCTAGAGCATGGAGTGGAGAGAACAACAAGTAAGGCGTTTGGGCTCCTTTGTACTTTTCTCCCGTAACGCCCGGATTCTCCACCAGAGAAACGGATGATGATGACCACTATATATTGCAGGCGGCCTCTGCCATTCAAAAGACGGTATGCTTGTAGGCCCCTGATTCTCCGGGAGAATCATGCCAATCCTATTTATGGCCAGATAGCCCACGTATTGGAAAATTGTTCTCAAACTGCATTCACTTAGACGGTTAGGCGACCCATTGGATATTTATATTTCAGTACTTATTGGCATGTTATTATGTATCTTGTTACGTCCCTCTGAGAACCTGGTCCCTTTCCAGATATAGATGAGCAGGAGTATCCGCAGGAGTACGGACCTGGACCTGACGCTACTTACCAGACAGAGAAGATCTTACCTTCGGAGTATCTGTGATTTTATTTCTACTGTTTAGAGATCCATGTTGCTACTTCAGTATAGTCGTTTTGTAGTGGATTTGTTTTCACCCGACTATCAGACTAGATACTCATCTTTGATATTCAGATATTATTTAGCTTTTTATTCCTACTTATTATTCGTACTGTGGATGAGATATAGATTGTGTGTGACTTGTTGTGACAGTATATTACCACTGGTGGATTGGATATTCATGTACAGCGTACGTGTGTATATGGTTTCCATATATTGGAGTTCGTATACATACGGCTGGGCGTGTTACGTATTCCTAGTCCTATGTATTTTGGGACTGGGGCGTGACAGTTTAGAGGTTCAGATTACTTGATTTAGTTAACGATTTGCAAGCAGAGTGTGTCGTGCATCTGTTACTTGCCTCAAGTCCATGAGCCCATACGTGGGTTGCTGCTACGTATGCAATATACTTGATGATACATATTTGATCTTATGACCTAACGAGCTGCCATGGACAAGTTATAGTCATGGGACAAAAATGGGATGCAACGCAGGTAGCGAGCCCCGCTATACGCCTTTTCGTCCGAAGAAAACAACTATCTGAATGTTCCTGACATGTTCGGATCGGCCCCGATGCCCCGGCGCAACGTCCGTAGGAACCATAAGCATAAGCACAGGTTGTCCATGACCAATGACGATCTATACACTAAGTTAACATACGAGGCATTTCAAGAAACATAAATGGAACACATTGATTCAATATAGGTCCATAGCAAAGTCTATTTGTTCAAACGATTCAGTATAAGTTGATAGTATAGTGTGCATATTATATTCATTACAATATCCCGCGTGTTTTGTTTAATATGCAGTTAAGGTGATATTTTACTACTTTTTGCAGATCTCATTTCGGAAGTTGTCTTGGCAACCCAACGGTCCCGAAGCCTTTTCCCGTTTCTATTACTTTGCTCGGAACGACTATTTTGATAGTCTTCCTTCCTCAGGTGAGTGAGCCATGATCTGTGTCGTGCTTCCATACCGTGGCACTTCTAGGTGACGAGCATTTCAAACAACATATGAAGCAATATACTATAAGGGACAAATAAAGAACATAAGTGATGCTACGAGGGCGAGGCTATAAGAACTGTAAAGTGAGCATGCTATTCTGTTCAACCTATCTACTTTCATGTTTTATGCAAAAAGATATAATATGGGATTATTCTCTTAGCTAGGTGCGTTGACTTCTTTTCTTAGCATGCAGAAGGTGATTTCCTAGCGACTAGCATATATCGTCTATGTTTTATATGTGCAGGCTAAGAAAAGACAGGTTCATCGTAGCCACCCACCTTAGCGATGATTTGCCTTGGCCTAGCGATACTCAGACCACGCCCTAAAAGTCTAAGTCTGAACATCTGAAGGGCGAAGACTGAATTCCTTTGACTTAAGCGAGTCTTCTCGCCGAGCAAGGCGAGATGGATTATCTCTCTTGCATCATTTGAATCAGCTCTCCACATTGACGCAGAGTGGTTCGTTACATCCACAGTCATATCAACGTCGCTATACCCAACCAGCTTCGACTCGTCACTCTCGAATGAAAGCTTCCAATCAACAATGTCCTGGAGATATCGAAAAATTCACTTGATCGCACTCCAATATATTTTTTTCAAATTAAAAAAATACTTGCTAACCATACCAATTGCGTGAGCAATATATGGCCTTGTATACACCATAACATATATGAGACTTCTCATTGATGAAGCATACGGAACTCGCTTCATATTCTTGGAGATATCGAAGAATCCATTTGATCGCACTCCAATGTATATTTTTTAGATTGAATAAAATATCTGCTAACTATACCAACTGCGTGAGCAACATATGGCCTTGTATAAACTATGACATATATGAGACTTCTCATTGTTGAAGCATACGGAACTCGCTTTATATCTTCCATTTCGTTCTCGGTAGATGGATACTACTACGCGGTGAGCTCGAAGTGAGTTGTTCACATTTTTCTATCCGTCCCTCCAGAAATGTTGAAGTACTTGGTGAATATATTTCTTTTGGGACAACCACAGTAACTTTGACTCTCTCTCTCTCTCTCTCTCTCTCTCTCTCTCGGCTGATCTACATCCCAAAAATAGTCTTCGTTGCATCCAAACCATTCATAGAGAAGGTTGTGCCTAGTTGGCACTTCAACCCTGCTATTCTAGTGGTATTTTGATCCACCAATAGCATATCATCGACATAGAACAGTAAAATAATAAAATTATTCTCGATAAAATGTTTCATAAATATATAATATTCCTATGTGCTCCAATCTCGAAATTCCTTAATAAA
Organism: Iris macrosiphon; assembly: GCA_036927795.1. Classification (NCBI taxonomy): domain Eukaryota; kingdom Viridiplantae; phylum Streptophyta; class Magnoliopsida; order Asparagales; family Iridaceae; genus Iris; species Iris macrosiphon. The sequence continues at coordinate 167,940,756 of JAYESA010000003.1, forward strand.
GGGTCACGTTTAAATAATTATTTTTCTTAGTGCTCGTAATTATGTTGAGACGGCTTTGGTTAGTCCAAGTCTATAACCTTCTTCATTGATGATACTGAGGCAACCTTTTTAGATCATAGGTAACATCCAGGAAGGACTTGCAGCAGTATTGGACAAAACACGACGAACCTTACAGGTTTGTTCCTGTTACAGAGTTTTTAAAAGTCGTTTCATTCGTTCCATGCATGTTGGTCAGGATATAGGAACAGAACTCTCTCCATCTCGTATGACAAGAGAAAGAAACACCTAGCTGCCTTGACAACTTCAAAATATGGTGTCAGCACAAATTAAGGAACTGTTGAAAGCTACAACTGCAAGGCAAAGCATTATTGATGAAACGGAACTCTTTTGTCTCAACCAAGCAGAAATCAATTCAATGTGACTACCATTCATGTCTCTAATTCAAAATGTTATGGTTTTACCTCACAGTCATGGCACTTTCATATCAATCGATGATGGTCTTCCTAAGAACTGAGATACATCATGATTCAGTAACCGTTGGGGGGTGGGGGGTTTGATCTACTTGGGGGAACTCTTCTACTTATTGGTCTTGATCATGTAAAATGGCACGCAGAGGTTGTTGCTATGACCATTCTGAAGCTACATGTACATATTCTACAAGCAATAAGACTTCCTCTTTTATCCTCCATGGGCATATGCACCGACTTGGATCCTTAACATTTCCATAGCCTAGTAAAAGTTGGAGTATGGGTCTTTGTGACCTATTGTTAGTCTCGGAGCTTAATCAAAAGACGAAGGAATGGGCCACAAACAGAGCATCAAGAAAATTTTACAGTCTTCTCTCTGTTTGATCCAGAAGTTGTAGTCGAGACACAGAGGCTTCAGCAAATAAGTTTGCCCTCTGATGAACTTGATTCCAATGAACAACTATATCAAATATATTTCTAATTACAACTTACAAAAGAATACAAAAATTAGAAACAATCTCTATTCTTTCTTGCAATCGCAGTTGTAGACGGACAAAACAAGTTACAATTAGAAGAGAAGAGAAATAAGAAGAAGGATCCATGCTTGTTGGGGTGATAAAAATTATTGTTGTCCAAAGCAAGATTAGCCCCACACGATCTGCTTTCAGGAACCAGCAAGTTCTCGAAGAAATTCTGGAACGCTCGTGTCACCTCCTGCCTGGACTCGCACGAACTCTTGGACTCCAATGACGGCGATAGCAGAACTCACTTCATTAAACTTTCTTTTTTGAAGTGTGTTCTCAAAGGGGCTACGAAGAGAGTATTTGTAGAGGAACCTGGCCGTCCATCAGTTACGAAAAGATATGAATGAATTAAATTCAAATTTCACAAAAAATGGATCTGAATCAATCATCCAAATCATTCCATAACATCCTAACAGACTTTCTTCTACATTCAGCGCAACATCGCATCAGCACAACAGCGCAGTGGCCCAGCGGTAAGTGTCGCAGTGGCACATCGTAGCAACGCACGGCCGCCCATGACAGCGCATCGCATGCGCATACGCCCGCGTATGCGCCCACTCAGCACCCTGCTCAACAACTCGTGCATGCACCCACGCATGCAACCATACTAGCAACATCGCATGCAACTCGAGCATAAAATGAGCGCACGAGCGCAACTAATGCGTACAAGCGCCATGCATCGATGCTGACGTGCTAAGTGCAAAGTGCGCCAACAAAGCGACACTTTGCACCCTTGAGCCCGAGCCCGAGTCTGAGTCCGAGTCGCAAGAGCTTAGTGTTACATCCCGGTACCACAAGGGCCGATCATCCTCGCTTGGTCCTTGTGGAACCGATCGTCCTTGCTTGGGCGTTCTACCGTCCAAGCCTATTTTTGCTTGCACAAGGCATAGTACCTGCACAAAATATAAAATAGACAATACATATATATAACACAGAATTTAAAAGCAGCGAACCAAAGTTGAACACATCTGATAGAATACAAAATACTATCTTTATTGAATACTTGAAATAGATCACAAAGCAGTTTGCTTGGCTGATTACAAAATATGTCATAGGAGGTTTAGAACACTTTTGAAACTCAAAACTAGCCACAACGTCCATACATCATATCCTTTTAGTATGACCAAAATAACAACACCTAGCATAGGAAGAGCTTATACACTGGAGAAGATAGCTATAGAAGCAGCACGAGCATGGTTTCGCATGAGGATGTGCTCCTAAAGATTCAAAATGCTTGTCAAACTTTCTCTATCGGAACTGGAGATTTTCCCACAAACGTGCGTTAGTACTCAACTTGTACTGGTGAGCGACCGTGGCCAAACTCACCTAAAAATCCACACTAAGTCAACATGTTAAGCTAGAATTACTATTATGATGATCTTTCTAATTGTCTAGGTTCTTTTTAATAATTCATGCAAAGAAACATAAACACTAGAGTAAACCACGTATATGATAAATCTTACCCACGGCCGAGTGGTTATCCCTACAGTAGACATACAAGTTAGCAACAATTTGCATATATGTATAAAATTTATAATTCTTTGGCATCAAGAAATTAGGTGCACAATAAGGTAAACCTAGAATATGAGCTAACTACATGATGGTCCATGGAAACCCCTGATTAGCAGTTGGGACGTCCAAGCCCATCTCACTAATAGACTAACACCCTTCCTTGATCACGAGGTCTTCTAGACTCGGGATATCTTGTCCTCTCCTAGGCCGAATGATTCTCAGTGCCCCAGGAAACGATCGAGAGGTTACGTCCTTGTGTACAAGTTTGTCCAGACCGATGCATGAATGCACTTCTATCAGATAAAAATACTATTATACAACAGTTTAACAATGAGCATGCAATATATTATTTCTTCTTATTAGATATACGAGGCACGTAACCATCTATCATTCTCTTGTTGGCACAGCATATGATCAAGGGACAGGTATATATTTATTTAAACGAGCAATGCAACAGTTTTATGTATCATGCATATAATTATCTATTTTTAACTTATATTGTTTATGTGAATACATTAAGCATAGAGATAGGCATCATAAGTGAACTAGGGATTCTTTATTAAGACGTGAAGACTAAAGGATTCGTCGAAGGGCCGAAGTCACTCACCGATTGAATCCACAGGAGAGAATGGGGAAGCCTCACGCAACGATCACTCCTTGGTTATGCATCCTAAAATTGCAACAACAATTGGTTAGCATCATTCGATCTCTTTCTTTTACGATTTCAAAATTGAACACGCAAGCGAGAAAAAGCGAGCTATGAAAATTAAGTCATCGAAAGCAAGACAAAACACAAAGCAACACAAAACCAAACAGTAAAATATCCAACGAAAACTCTTTGACTTATTTCAGTAGAAGCCATTCTATTAGTTGGAAGGGTTCATTGCATTTCATCCGTGATTGATTGGGTGATAAGGTTTTCCCGAGACTCAATTGTCAACCGAGTCAAAGTTGTAAGTATTCCATTAGTGAACCGCTGAAAGCGGGGCATTACACATAGCTCCTAAGAAAAAAAATTCAAGAGTGACAAAAAGCATAAATGCTTCCTTTGAGGAGTTAATCCATTTTCATCCTAAGAAAACAACCCCACATGGAATCCATATACCCCACCACACCCCATATGCACACCTCAACACAAGCAAAGCTTTATATTGAGATACTCACTTGGTGGTATAGCCAATGTAGAACTAAACTTTTTAGTCCAAAGGCAAAAAAATACCTACAATCTTCCACATATCTCAATATATGGGTTAAGCGTTCCCCACAGTGACTTCCCATTATGCATTATAATAGATGCCGTTTCGACTTGAATCTTTCTGCATAGGTAAAATAACAATATGATACAAGAATGGACTAAGGCTTGAATTTTGCACCATAGTTGTAATTCTTTCAACTCACATAATGATATCAGCTGTGCTTCCGGATATACATTAAAGGTCCTGTGCACGCCTATTTTTAGTGTATGTATATTGGGCGTCTACAAGCTTACCCTCAAGGGACGGCCTATATCTCTTTCCATATATTCTAGGTGAGTTCTTTTAAAAAGTCATGGCATGAAGCCTTGCGCTTTCTTGTAGTGCTACGCCGCTATAAGGCCTAAATCTGAGGCTCCACCTCATCATGGTGTCATCCACTGTAACATGAGGTCCCAGCCTCTTTGTAGTCCCAACCACCCAGCATGAAGCCTTGCGCTTCCTTGCTGTGTTACGCCGCTGTGACATGGCTCGCGTAACTGAGAATTTATATCTTTTACCTCTTGGTGGTGTCACACCACTGTAACATAAGGCCACCGACCTCTTTGTAGTGCTGCCTACCACTCTTCATTCTACAATATTAGGCAACTTGCCTATGTGCGGTGCTACGTCGCTTTGATATGGCTCACGAAGCCAAGGCATTACCCTATCGAAGAACCTCATCGTGGTGTCACCCACTGTAGCATGGAGTCCTTACGCTCCTTTGTAGTGATGTGCTACAGTTCTTCCTGTAAAGCACACCAGACATTAAAAATGCCTGAGAATACATTAAGGCGTCTAAGCCATCCCCCTACAGGACTTGTTCTATACAAAGAACAAAGTAGACAATAGTGGTTCTGGGTCTGTAACCCCTCAATGTCTCAAATGACTATCCACTGTTCCTGATATTCTTCCAGTCAATGATCCTTCTTTGAATCAAAATCTAGATGCCTAGTAGATTTTTCTATGAACTAATAGCATAAAACTTTATGGTTAAATTACAAAGACACAATATCAGAATATCTTCAAGCCTATTTTGATTGTTGTGTCCTCAACCAATTGGTGCTTGAGATCATTGGTAAACGAATCTGCCAGATTCTCCTGGCTCCAAACATCAATCACCATAATGACTCTAGTCTTTATCAGATCATTCACTGCCATATGTCACGTCCTGATCTTTCACAGGAATCGGCTATCCCCGCTAGATGTGAATCAGTACGCTAGCACTCCCGCGGGATAATCTTTTCTATCTGGACGTGATATCGTACGAGCACTAGCTGCACCCGTGCAAGGCCATGATCCGAACAGGCGGTAAGATGTCTAAGCCATATAGTCGCAAAGATAGTCTGAATGCAGCAAAATAAGAAACGAACAGGCAATTGGTAACAAGTTCACAAAGTCGTCATAGCGGAAGCATTGAATAACACAAGTATAGAAGTAAAACAAGTACTTTATTGATATTGCACAAGTATTACAAGCGGCGCTAGGCTAAGATTACAAGTCGTTAAAGCACTTTCTCTAAAAATAGTAAAAGCGTATCAAGTGGCTACAATTTGTGGAATGATACATAGGCGATGTTCCAACATTATGTCTTGTATATGCGCTTCAGCTCCGGACACAATGCTCCAAGGCTCCAGAGCGAACTCAATGCCTTAGTTCGCACGAAGGGGTTTCCGCATCGAATGAGCTTCTTCCATACCCTGCAAGCAATCTGGTGGGTTATCAGTACATGAATGTATTGGTGGGGAGACTTCTTGCCCGCTCGACAAATCCAAACACGTGATATAGGTTCTGTGCACCATCTATTAAGTTATCTTTCTAGTCTTGCCTTAGGATCAGTTTTATGTCATAATAAAAATCCTAGTTCGTGTGGCAGTGCGCCGTGCGATATAAGAGTTATAAAACGAGACTTACCAACTTACCATTCGTCCTTTCCTGTCTAAGGCAAACCAAGTTAAACCAAGCACGAGTATATATAATAAAATCCAGGGGCAATTGCATAAGCAAATAAAAGTGTCATAAGCGAGGTTCCGTTTCAGGTGGACAAGTTACATGGATTATCCAGACGTATTACAGAAGATGTTCAAGGGTTCAATTATGTATAAGTGTGTTATACCGATATCCGTTCAGGTATTCCAGGATGCAATACAATATCTCGTACACAAATTATCGTTAAACGAGGATGACTTATCTATATGAACAGGAGAGTCGTTGGTGCTACAAGCCATTTGGACGAGTCACTTGACGGAGATGGGTATAGCGTTAAAAACTCGAGGCGCGCACCATCTTGTCGGAACATAAGAGACCCAAACTTTTTTGACGGTAATGGTGTAGTGCTAAAAATTAAGGCACAGACACCATCCCGCCAAAGCTCGAGGAGTCCCTATATAATTTCTTCCAGGCCGGCACGATCTCGGTGCCCCGGCGATCGTCCGAGAAATTCATAATATCTCGTGCACGAGTTGTCCATGACTATGCAAGCCTTGGATTTCAGATTCATGGGATTCATGACATGACATGTTAATTCTTGATTCACTTAGCCATTGGATGATGCGTAGTCTCTTGGGCAAAAATAGGTGTAGCAATAAGGGCATATACACCATCTCGCCCGCTCGTGAGAGGCTACCAAGGATCCGAATACCTGAATGAGTCTTGCTACCATGAGTTATTATTCTTGCTTTACTTGACATGATGAAATCTCCTGGTTCGGGAATTGCCTTGGCGACCTAACGGTCCCGAATACTTTCGGGTTCATACTTGCAAGGAACGACTATTCGATAGACTTCTAGGGAACTTAGATGAATGCAATACAAGATAGTGTTACCGGGGTCATGGCATGAATTATGTGACAAGCATTAAAATAAGGCAAACGAGTACAAGTTACAATATAAGCAGGCAAGCATGCATTTAGAAACATAAGCATTTACGTTAGCATGGTCTATGGTGTAGTGCGAGGAGTGAAGTCGTACAGGGACATATAGAGCGATATAATCTAGGGGACGAACAGTGTAAACAAGTGAAATAGTGTACTATGAATAGTATAAAATGATCTACTCGAGGCATAGCGGGGTCTACTAGCACGTAGCAAAGGCAGCATGCGAGGGTCCAAGATTATAAGCCAAGTTTCATTTCCAAGTTCTAACACAAGCAATACAAGATGAAATTATTTCTTTAGCTAGATGCATTTTATTATTTATTAGCATGCAAAGGGTGATTCACCTAGCGACTAGCAAGTATTATTCATATTTTTAAGTATTCTTGCTAAGCAAAGACAAGTTCATCGTAGCCACCAACCTTAGCGATGATTCGCCTCGGTTGATCGATACTCTGAGCGAGCCTTTGAAAGTCTAAGTCTGAACTCATGAAGGGCCAAGTCTGGAAATTATTTGCCTCAAACGAGTCTTCTCGCAGAGCAAAGAGGGTCAGGTTATTGCACTTGTGCCGTCTAAATCGGCTATCCGCTTGAGCGGAACTGGTCGTTACACCATGTGCCTCAACCACACAGTGTTATCCTTTCTATTGAAGATGTTATTTGATGCCACCGCTGCAGTTGCTTAGTTCTTCTAGTAATATCGATATTGTCAAAATCTGCAAACCAACTAATAGAAGATCATAGATGAGATTTCGAAGCCATTCTGCTTCATCCGCTGCAGCCGCCAGTACATAAAACTCAGATTACATCGAGGAATGGAAGAGCATTGTCTACTTCTTCAACTTCCTGATATAGCAACTCCACCCATGGAGAAGACGTATCTTCTTGTGGACCTTTCGCTCTCTACTTCTAAACACCAGCATGCATTACTGAAGCATTCTACCCCTGTCGAATACCCGATGTAGTATAGTGCATACTTCTGAGTCCTCTTAAGATATCTCATCACTCTCTTTACAACTTTCCAGTGCTCCACACCTGGGTTGCTCGTGAATTGACTCAACATCCCCACGGTGAAAGCTATGTCAAGCCTTATGGCAGTTATTGCATACATCAAACTTCCGATGATGCTTGAATCTTCCAGTTGCCTGATGCTTTCCCTAGGATTTGGCTTCAGATTTTTGTCACACATGTACGGAGTATCGATCCCTGGAAGATCCTGATATCCATAGTATGTGAGCATCTTCTTAATATAATGAGACTGTGATAGCACTACTCTAGTGTCCGTACGGATTATCTTTATCACCAGGATAACATCAGCTTCCCCCAAGTCCTTCATACTGAACTTGGATGAGAGAAACTTTTTCGTCTCAGTGACACATGTTAGATCTGTACCCAGGATCAACATATAGTCCATGTACAAACAAACGATGACTCCTCTCCTGTTAGCGAACTTTGTATAAATACACTTGTTTGTCTCACTAACCCTATAGCCGTTTGATTTTATGACTTTGTAAACTTCTAATGCCACATCTTGGGAGTTTGTTTAAGATCGTATAATAATTTCACCAACTTGTAGACTTTGTCTTCAAGTTCTTTGACGACAAATTCTTCTGGTTGTTGCATTTAAATCTCTTCGGTCAACTCTTCATTCAGGATTGCTGTTTTAACATCTATCTGATGAATAACTAGCCTATGAATTGCACTCAGAGCAATAAACATCTTGATGGTCATCATCCGTGCTACTGGAGCATATGTGTCAAATTAGTCGATCCCATACTCTTGAGAAAACCCTTTGGCTACCAGTCTTGCCTTGAACTTGTCAACAGTTCCATCGGCCTTCATCTTCTTCTTGAAGATCCACTAGTGTAAACCCCCTCGTCTTAAATGTAGGATTTAATTGATTATTTTAACTTGAAAACAACCACAACCCAAATCCCAAGTACCCAAATTAGGGTATCAGTCTACCCCAAACCTGTTATGCCACGACTCCTGTGTACCACTCAAAAATCTAGTTCCTAATATTTTAAATACATTATGAAGTACCTAGTTAAGTTGTTAGTTTAATTTTAATTAAGGCTAATTTCACCTCAAGCAACACTTAAACCAGCCCACCTATACTCTTTTTCATTAGACCAGCCCATCTCAATGAGACCAGACAGGCCAAGCCGAGGCTAGCCCACAACTTCCTCATATATATATATATATATATATATATATATATATATATATGAAGTCCCTCCCCTTGAAACCCTAAACCAACACCACCTTCTCCAAACCCTAGCCGACCCGCATCCAAACCAATCTCCCTGCCGGCCGGACCCCCCCTACCCCGACTACCCCTCGCCGACTGCTCCGGACAGCCCGCTCCCGACCACCTCACCCGACCGACCCCCCTATAGCCACCCGCGCCGACTGCTTCAGCCGCTCTCGCTTCCCCGACCGGCTGCTACACCCCAGCCGCTCCCTGACCGGCTGTTCACCCCAACCCAGCCTTCCCTGACCTGCTGCTCCAGCCCTCTCTCGCTTTCCCGACCGGCTGCACACCCCCAGCCGCTTCCCCGACCGACTGCACACCCCCCAGCCGCTCCCCGATCGGTGCACCCCACAGCTCAACCGGAGTACTGCCGATCCCGACTGCCCTTCACCGCTGGACGGATCCGCCCACGCTGTCGGAGCCACCCTCGTCGAAGGAGAGACACCCCCTCGTCCTATTGATCAGGTACTCGTCCTCCAGCAGTTCCTTTCTTGTGTCCCAATCATATCCCCTAGTATCGTGTCCATGCATGATTGTTGTGTCTTAGTATCGAGAATCAAAGTTGGAACACAACCCTTCTAATCCTAATTAATTAAATAATGGCTTAATGATTAACCAGATTAAGAAATTGTTAAATAGAAAATTCCTTAACCACGATACCTGTCGTCAAGGACCTTAGTTATTTGAACGTCTAGACATAAACCACGTGCAATGAGCATAGAAACCAAAGACAGGTGTTCGTATAGAACAGAAATCATGGATAACCGTAACTGGATAATTATTGCCTCGAGATGCCTGTTAACCGAAGACAGCACCCGTGTACACCCTAGCTAAGTGCGCACGTGATGTTGTACTCGAGCAATAGTGAACTCGCGACAAGTATTCAAGAATAGCGTCTTAACAGTATGTAGATAATACGTAGTATCTGATGCTGTATTATTGTGTTATATTGTATGTCTAGGGTCTTTGGATCTGTCACCCTCACATTTCCATCTAAGGGTAGTTTGGTAATTATCATGGGTATTAATTATTTTAGGATTTTTATAATTAATAATTGTGCATGACTAATTTATTTATTTTATTTATTGCTAGTGTAGACTTATTTTGGACTTGTGTAGTGGACCTAACCATTTAATTAGGGGACATGAACAAACTTTTGGACTAGTCTAAGTTGAGCCCATGAATTAGGCCCATGGATTAGGAAACATGATTAATTAGTGGAACCATTAAACTAGAACCTTCCCTCCCTAATTATTTCTTCATGAGAGGCCCCAAGGGGTATTTTTGATTTTGTACATTGCTTGAGGAAGGGTTTTTGTCCAGCCATAATTGAGAGGAGAGAGAGTGCTCTCATTTTAGTTCTTCCCCAAAATTCTAGATCTAGTTTTTCCCCTTCCAATTCTCCATCAATTCCCCATCAATTCTCTTCAAATCTTCTTCTAAATTCAACATTGAAGCCCCTACATCAAGGATCTACAAGGAAGGAGCAAGGAACAAGGAGGAGGAGGCCAAGATCTACAAGGAGAGGAGCAACTTGTCATTTGGGACCTTTTCATTGGGAATCTATCTCTCAATATGTACAAATCAGTTTTTCCCCTTCCTATAGGCTATAGATCTGAGTTTTTACTATGAGAAACCACCCCACATGCATAGGTTACCCATAGGATTTGATTTGGAATCATTTGGAGACCTACGGTGGTAGTTATGTCCATTTTGGTGCCAATTTTGGGGGAATTCCGAATTTGGCACATGTAGTGCTTGTCAATGGATCTGGTAGATCTAATTGACCATAGATTATTTGTTTGTAGCTTGTGTCGTGTCCACAATTGGATACGTGTGGGCCGTATCTCGTCGATTTGACAAAACGGTCGATTTTGGGAGTTTTCCTCCGACACAGGGCCATGTGCATATCATATGATAACACAGACACGTAGACACTATAATTTATATAAAAATTGATCATAAATTATGTATTAGACTTGTATGTATCCTCCGGGATACGTTTGGTTGTGAGTTGGGGGCCGTGTCGCAAGCGTATCATAGAAAAGTGTGATACGGGTGCGGTGCACCCCATGTGTTTGTGTCTTTGGCTTTTGTACTATACATGCATATGTAAATATATTTGTATATACTATCTATACTTTAATTGGAGTATATAATGGTGTATTTTAAGTTTTTATGTTTATGTGTGTCAATATGTATATATTAGAGTATCTTGATAAATATTCATGTGTGTGTCTTTGTGTTTATATACTAGTGTTTATAACTAGGTTTAGATCTAGATCTATATGTATTTAAATGTGCTTATAAATATTCATGTGTGTGTTGTATTTTATCTATATGTGTGTGTATATATATATATTGGTGTATATAGCTATATGTATTAATATCTATAGGTATATATATATATATGTATTTGGCTTATATGATATATATATATATATATATATATATATATATATTTGGGGATAGCTACATATTGGTTGTGTTTATATGCATAAGGTGTAGTGAGTGTTATGTGTTGTGTGATCAGTGTGAGTGAGCGAGCATTTAGACAGGGGGTGATCAGACAGGGTCTTCATACACAGCAGCATCTACACTCAGTGCATAGAGAAAGGGGGGATCACCAGCAAACAGTGCACATCTTGTCACCACCCCATTTCCAGAGCCGGGTATTTTTTTTATTTTTAATTTAGTTAATTGTATATTATTTATAATTAATTATATTTATAATTAATTATTGATTGTATTATATTTTTATTGTATGTTTTAGGATTTTGGCTAGCCTGGACCCCTGTCAGACCCTAGTGGACCCATGTCCGACCCAGCCCACACCCTTGTGAGAATTATTTTGGGGCTTAGAATATTTATTTTATTTTTAGGAGGTTAGTTGGAGAGATTTGGAACTAGTTTGAGTGCTTTTGGAACCCGGAACCCAAAACCAAGTCATGTAGGGGCATTTTGGGCATTTGGAGACTTTGGAGACCTTTTTTATGTGCTTTGGCCGGTCCCCCCAACCCCATTCCACCCGTGGACAGCAGCAGCCCCCTCCGTTTGGTTTTTCTTCTTCTTCTTCACTTCTTCTTCTTCATTTCTTCTCCTCCACTTTTTCTTTCTTCTTCCTTCCTTCTCCAAGGTGAGTTTTCTTCACTTTTCTTCCTTCCTTCTTCCATTCCTTCTTCCTTAAGCTAACCCTAACCTTGCTTTTTCCCTAACCTAGGTGTGAGGAGCTTAGATCTAGTGTGGGAGCTAGATTTGGTGGCTTGGAGCTTGAGGGAGGTGATTTCTAGGGATTGTGAGACTTTGGCCTTGGGATTTCAACTCCCAAGAGGTAAAACCTAACTTTCCCCTTCCTAATTATTTTTGTGTAGTGTAATTAGTGTTGTAGAACCTTCCTAGACCCTAAGCCTACCCGTAGGAGGAAGTTGGAACTAGTTTGGTTGAGTTTAGAGACTTTGACATTAGGTTTTGTGTCGAATTCGGGTGGAATCCGAATTTGGCCCAATTTTGGGTGATGCCCTAGGTTAGACGGACCTAGGTAGACGTTGTCGGATGTCGTAAGGGTGAGAGCGTGTCTCCGTTCGGACACGGGAAGCCGCGTCGCGGAGAAACGGGCGTTTCGGACGAAATTGGGGCTTTTTGTCGTCGTCGATTCTAAGTGCGTGCGCGTTTCCGCCACGGACCTAGAATCAATGCGGGAGCACATTTTCTAGGATCTAGACATCGTGTAGAGCGCGTGGGTAAATTTTGGGCCGATTCCGAGTTCGTTTGGTGTGCGTTTCAGGAGGTTTTCCGAGCCGCGCACCACGTGTTCGTCGAAATGACCGAACGGCCATTTCGACTTGGGTTCCTCGTTTCGGACTTGTGCGCGCGTTGGGTTAGTATCGGAGAGTGTGTGCTAGAGTTTTCGAGTTATATTATATATATTTTAGGGTGTTGGTGAGTGTCGGAGTCGTTGGGCGTGAGTGGGGCGTGTGGTTTGTGTGTGTTGTGTGTTGTGTTTGTTTATATATATGTATATATATATTTGTGTGCGTGTTTTTATATATATATTTATATATATATGTTTGGTTATGTGTTTGTGAGCGTGTTAGGGAGTGCTTGTGTGAGTGTGTAGGTGAGTGTGTGAGTGAGTGCTTGTGTGAGTGTGTAGGTGAGTGTGTGTGAGTGTGAGTGAGTGTCTATAGGTATATACATATGAGTTTATATATATATGTATATATATATGTATGAGTGTTTATGTGTGTGGTTGTGTGGTTGTGTGTTTGTGAGAGTGTGTGCTAGTGTGTGTGAGAGTGTGTGTGTGAGGGTGTGTGCTAGTGTGAGTGAGTGTGTGTGAGTGAGGATATATAGATACATATTTGTGTTTGAGTGTGTGAGTGTGTATATGTATATATAGATGTGTGTTTATATATATATATAGATATATGTGTGTTTATATATATATAGATATGTGTGTGTGTGTGTGTATTTATATGTATCAGTGTGTGTGTGTGTTTATATGTGTTAATATGTGTGTATATATATATATGTTAGTAGATATAAGTTAGTGTGTATATATATATATATATATATATATATATATATATATATATATATATATATATATATATATATATATATATATATATATATATATATATATATGTATGTATATGTATATGTATGTGTATATATATATAGTGATAGATATATACAGGTGTGGTCGTGTGTGTGTGTGTGAGAGTGAGGGGGGGGAGCAGCTGAACTGGACTGGAACCAGTAGCAGCAGCTGCTGCTGTGTGGGGCAGCAGCCACCACACCAGCAGCAGCAGGGAGCTGCAGCAGCAGCAGCATGTAGAAGCCCAACAGCAGCAGCAAGTTGAACATCAGCAGCAGCAGCAGGTTGAACATCAGCAGCAGCAGCAGCAGCAGGTTGAACAGCATAGCAGCGAGCGTGGGGGAGGTAGTTTGATAGATATATAGTTAGATAGATTGGTAGATGGATATTAGATGTCTAGATAGATATATATTAGTAGATAGTTAGATAGCTAGATAAATATATAGTTAGGTAGATAGTTAGATAAATAAATACTAGATAGTTAGATACATAGATAGAAACATAGATAGATAGATAACTAGTTAGATAGTTAGATAGATAACTAGATAGGTTGATAACTAAATAGATAGTTAGGTTGATAAATGATAGTTAGGTAATTAGATAGATGATGGATAGATATATAGATTGTTAGATAGAAAGATAGTTAGATAGATAGATATATAGTTATATAGCTAGCTAGATAGATAGATACATAGATAGGTAGATAGATGGATATCTATATGGATAGTTATATAGTTAGATAGGTATACCTAGGTATAGATATATATATACCTATAGCTATATATATATATATATATATCTATAGATATCTAGAGAGAGAGATAGATAGATTTATATATAGATATCTACATATAGCTAGGTAGATAGTTTAGATATCTAGATATAGGTATATTTATATATTATTAGGAGGGTAAGGTAAGGTAAGGTAAGGTAAGGTAAGGTAAGGTATGTGTATATATGAAGATATATAGGTATATGCCTATATGTATTAGATATATATATATATATATTTTAGCCTAGATTATAGCTAGGTATATATGTTTATGCATAGTTAGCTAGCTAGAGGGGTAGTCGGGTTGAGTTTAGAGCGGTATCTCAATACCTTGAGATAACCAAGGTATTGGGTTTCGAGCGGAGTTTTTGAGCAATAGCCTAGAAATAGTATTTGAGTGATTTTTATATGCTTATGTGTATATATTTACGCGTGCTAGCATAGGTTTTAGAGGGTATAGGCGGGGTATATGGCGTAGGTTAAGGTATCGGATACCGAGGGTATCCCGGTATCTCAAGGAGGCGAGTTTGTGAGTTTTCTAGCTTAATGACCTCGGTTTGACCTAGAATTTCAGGAGCACCCTAGTTTAACCCAGACTTGACCGTAGTTGACTCGGTTGACCGCCAAAGTCAACTTTTGACCTAGTTTTGACCCAGAGTTGACTTTTTGGACCTAGAGTTGACTTTTTGATCCAGATTTTACCGGTTTGACCCGTTTGACCTAGAACGACCCTAGAAGCCTATGTTTAGTTATTTTATGTCTGTTTAACTCATTAGAACCCTGTTTAACCTTGTTTTTCGCATTAGGTCCTTGCGACACCAGTTCGGATCATCAGTTGCTCAGGACGTCAGGCGAGTACATTCTCTGATAGTTTTCATTATCTGATGATTATTATGATTCAGCTTCTAGTATAGTATCATCTGATTATTCTGGCACAACACGAGACACTGACTGGTATTTCTGGATTCATTTACTTACGACACGTACATTTCATATTTCTGGCCTCTATTCTGGAATCACTACTGGCATCACCTACAGGCATCACTCATGTTCAGGCTGGACTCATCTTGATTTGCGTGTCGGGTCTTGGATCCACTTGTATTAGTCGGGGCGGGGAAATACTCGAGTAGACATATAAATATTCCTATCTGGCATCATCAGGAATCACTCCCTCTGGTCTAATCTGGAATGATAGCAGCAGCGCACCCAGTGCGCGGTGAGCCGTACTTACCCCTAGCCGTTTACATGTCGAAACAAGTATTCAAAGACACCGAGTTCATTCTTTATAGTCTGGACTCTCATGCATTTCTTGACTTGTCTCACTTACATGTTTCTGGACTTGACTCACTACATATTTTTCATACTGGACTCACTACACGTTCATGTGCACGGACTTGATCTTAGCTTAGATTTCCTGTATCTTACAGTTATTACTATTTTGCTCTGATATCCATGCATCTTTACCTTATGCACCAGTGACATATGTATATTTCTTGCTCCATACTTTATTTTATTCTTCTTGCTACTTGCTATAACTGTTTTATAGTTTTTATCATTTAAATGGAACTGCTGTTAGAGATGTACTTGCTCCAGTCCTGACTGGACATATTTTTTCCAGAGTATCCGGAGGAGTGGTGTCCGACGTTTTATGGACCTGAGCCTGTCGACGGTGCAGACAGGGACCCTCTAGTTTAGGAGTGATTTTCGGGTTGGTAGCCGGGATCACTAGGACCTTGTTGTTTTATTAGCTTTAGTACCGGATTTGTCTCCGGTTTTGGATTGAGACCTTGTATTGTATATTATTTTGGATATTGGTGTATTATTATTATGGATGTTGTGGTTGTTGTAGTAGTTGTTGTTGGTTAGACTTTATAGCTGTTAGTCTTCTTGTTATCTTATCGTGCTTAGATTCGTGATTGAGTACTTGATTATCATTATGATATTGCTCCTCCGTTTGGAGTTGAGATCTTGGCAGATTTATATATACTTGTTTGTGTGGTTGCCCTCCTTTTGGAGAGGTCATGGCCGATTTTTGTGTGAGATTATTATCTAGATAGTTGACCTAGACAGCGTTCTACCGCCGATGCTGCGGCGTAGGCTGGACGTACCCACGACTCATGCCCGATTTTCGGGTGCGGGTCGTGACACATCTAATAAGAAGACTGTGCAGTATCCTACTGCACAGTGGCTTCAAGGATCAACAGCACAGCTACCTGCAGAGGAACACAGCAAGGTGCCGTAGCAGTTCTCAGCAAAGACTGAGTCATGTGCACAGCAAGGAGACTGAAGAACTGAACACAGCAAGGAGGCTGTGTTACTGAACACACAGCAAGGAAAGCTGAACACTGAACACAGCAACTTGAGACATGAAGACTGCTCAGCAACTTGACAGCTGACTGAACTGCAGTGAGGATAACCTCTGAACTCAGTAGGTTGAGACTGAAGAGAACAGCAGTTTCACTGTGTGAAACTGTGAAGCAGTTCACCTGGGACTTGGCATTGAAGTAGTTCACCTGGGACTTGGCATTGAAGCAAATGCTTCACTGTGTGTTCCACAGTTAGAAGCAAATGCTTCACTCGAAGAAAACAACTACAACAACAGAGAAGGTACACAGTATCAGTTAGCTCATAATTCATTTTTGCAGTATTAGTGTTCTGCACAGTTTCAGTATCAGGTAAGGTATTTTGGGTATTATTGTGTTAAAGTTTTGAGGTTGGTTAGTAGTTTGTATGGTGTAGTTAGTATATAACTATGTATACTAGTTATAATAGTGGTTAGTGAGTATTATAGGTATTAGTTGATTATGTTATTAGATAGATATGTATATTAGTATAGGTAATATATATTAGTTTAGTATACTTGTTAGAAAACAATTAGTTATTTAGTTAAGGTATTGGTTAATTAGTTTAAGATATTAGTGTATAGTTAGCATTTAGTTTAAGGTATCTATTTATATCTTTTGTGTTTAGTTTTAGATTACCTTGAGATACCAAGGTATCGGACCGATACCCAAGGTATTGAGATTGAGTATCTAGTTGATTGCGATACGCATTTGGCACAAGGCCAAAGTATCATAATTAAATAGTTTTGAGATATTATTATTGCATATGACTTATGTATATATATAAACCTATTTTCATATTAGAAAATCCGCGTATCTTAAGATACGGCTTCTTGATTGCACTGTGGTGTGTTAGTTTAGCTAGTATAGCATAGCTTCATAGTGTATTGACTTAGAGACTAGCATTAGACTCTTGCAACCTAGAAATACATGGGTTTGACTTAGAAACGGCGTATTGACCTAGAACTTCTTCAACTTTATTTATTTTCATCATGGAACCTTGTATTGATACAACATACCATATATAGGTTGTGAGACACCAGCTTGGGCATCGAGAGACACACTTTGCTCAGGACTTCAGGCGAGTATATTTCTCTGATTGTTTTCAATTCATAATGTTGTATATATGCATGTTCTAGATTAGTATGCATTGATTCCCAACACAGTGATTTCACGGACTGGTGCTATATGGATCCCGTCAGGAGGTGTTATCCCCTACCGTGTGCAACGGGTACCCAATGACATGCATTTCATCGTGTGCATCGGGTATTGACTTTCATGTGCTTCTTGTGCATCCACTATTTCGTGTGCTAGTGTGACTATCATGATCATGTACGTAATGTGTCGTGATTGGATCCATGAGTATTGGTTGGGGAGGGGGAGTAGGAGTTGGTTATGTGATCAAAGCCCTCTTGATCTCATGTGCATGTCGATTATACACCTCACGTATAATGGAGTTACCTATATACCTCATGTGCAACCTAAACCGATCACATAACGAACTTTCACTCTAAAATACATAGTTAGTATTTCTTGTTCTCTACTTGCAGTTATTCTTGTATTTACTTCCAGCTTTATTGTGCCTATTGCCTGTTCACTTGTACAGTTTATTCTTCTACTTGTGCATCTTGTATTATTTTTTTATTGCTTGTTATATATGCTCGATTATGTTATTGGAACTGCTTTCAGAGGTATGTACTTCGCTCCAATCCTGACTGGATATATTTTTTCCCGATAATTGGCTAGAGAAACTGTGTCCCACACATTACGGACCTCAGGAGGGTGAGACTTTAGAGGACACTCCCCTAGAGCCAGAGGACGTAGTACCAGTGACCGAGGAGGTCTAGTTTTGTTTAGATGTTGTTTTAGATTATTATTTTTTTTGGAGATTCACAGATGTACTATTGTTTCATTTTGTAGATTGTATCTATCTTTCCTTCGCTATTTTTCATTCGTGCATTATTCTTTCTCCTTAGTTGTTTTGTGATTGAGATTGATATATTGTGAGATACCATATTGCTCCTCCGATTGGAGTTGAGATGATTGACAGGTACCATATTTTATTGTTGAGATGTTAGATAGTTAGAAATGACCCAGACAGCGTTCTACCGCCGATTCTGCGGCGTAGGCTGGGCGTAGCCACGTACTCGTGCCCGAATATTAGGGTGCGGGTCGTGACACATTTTTAGTGGTGGCCCATGCAGGTCTAGATAGACATCGTAGTTATGCTCGACTAGAGTATTGCTACGAGCCTGCTTTAGGATACAGGATTTAGACCGAGAGTTACTCAATCACAACTAGAAAAAACTCTAATATCTGTTCTACATCTTTATCTATTTGATATTGTCTTTCATTTTGAATTTAGTTCTGTCCTTCTTTGATGATATCGCATTATATTCAATAATTGATTCCGTATTTTTAATCTGACTTCAGGATGCCTCCGAAGGTCAGATTCTATCGCTCAGGAGCAGCGGCAGCTTCCTCAGCTACTTCCCCGCCTGCTGCGGATAGAGTAACAGCTGCTACTGTTACATCTTCTGTCGAGAGGATCGCCTCACCGGTCCAGGTGGGAGTCTCAGCAGCCATTTTTGGGGGTGCTCCTTCCCAGGTTCAGAGGGTTGCTCCAGTTGTTCCCGAGGATCTTCCGCCACCACCGCCAGTACCAGCTGATGCTACACAGCTGTTTACACTTTTCCAGATGATGATGGAGGCCCAGAGGGCCCAGGATGAGGTGCAGCACCGACAGACCGAGGTGTTGAGACAGGGCATCGAGAGTGCTCACCAGGTGGCCATTACCGCCGTAGAGAGGACTGCACCACCACAGCCACGGGAGGTACAGCCCAGGCCCGGCACTATTCAGGACTTCAAGAAGTTGGATCCCCGGCCTTTCAAGGGGACAGAGGGCATCATCTATGCGGATGATTGGTTGGAGAGCATGGAGCGCGTCATGCGCTTATCCCGCCTTGTGGAGGACCTGATGGTGGAGGCAGCGGGATTGCAGATGATGGACATCGCCAGCACATGGTTCCGGAATGAGCCACGGATCGCCGATCCAGGATTGACATGGGGAGAGTTCAGGGACCTGTTCAGAAGGAAGTTCTTTCCGCCTACTGAGAGACTTGACCTGAAGCGACAGTTCCAGAACCTCTACCAGGGGAACATATCGGTGGAGGAGTATGCCGCCGAGTTTGGTAGGTTGAGCAGATATGCCGACTATATGGTGAGAGACCCAGAGAACCGGGCTAGTAGGTTCAGAGAGGGTCTGAACTGGGAAGTGAAGGCTCTCATTTCTTCGAGCCACGAGACGTATACAGACATCTTGAGGTAGGCTCGCAAGGTCGAGAGAGACCTGAGTGGGAGGCACAAGAGGGACCAAGATGTTTATGGTGGCAGCAGCAGCACAGGTCCAGCGAAGAAGCCGTATTTCCAGCACCAGAGGCAGCAGTCCAATGCGCCTAACCGAGCACCGGTACAGCAGACGTATCAGATGCAGAGACCAGTCCAGACAGCTCGTGCTTGCCCCTTCTGTAAGAAGACAGGGCACGGATGGGACGTTTGCAGGAAGAGGCTCGGTCAGTGTTTGTTTTGCGGTTCAGTAGATCACCAGCTGAGGGATTGCCCCAAGACCTTAGCTCGGTCAGTTCAGGACGTAGCTCCTATCCAGAGGATACCCGCGAGACACCCAGCGGGACAGCCGAGAGGACCTCCTTTACAGCCCCAGCAGCAGAAGTTCGTGCAGCACCAACACCAACAGAGGGGTGCACATCAGGGGCGAGCTTTTGCCCTGACCGTGGAGGAGTCAGAGCCAGTCGGAGACGTTATATCAGGTCCAGTCTTACTCGATTCTTTTCCAGCTAATGACTTATTTGATTCTGGTGCATCTCATAGCTTTGTATCTGTATCTTTTGCTTTGAGACATCGTCTTGAGTCTGAACCGTTAGCGCGGACTTGCAAGATCACGACCGGGGGTGGCATCATCCTGGTCAGTGATGTTTGCAAGAACCATAGGGTTTATATGGGAGGCCATGAGCTGAGTGTATGTTTACTTGTAATGCCACTTTCGGGTTACGATATAGTACTCGGAATAGATTGGTTGAGTAGACATCACGCTAGTATCGATTGTCGTGGAGGCAGAGTTTTATTTCAGACACCAGGAGAGCCAGAGTTCGAGTTCGTCCGAGGAGCAGAGCAGAGCGAGGGCATTTTCTGTGGGACTTTGGTAGAAGAGCAGGAGCCACCACATCCGTTGATTGCAGAGTTCTTGGATGTCTTTCCAGAGGATTTGCCGGAGTTGCCGCCGGACAGAGATGTGGAGTTCTCTATAGACTTAGTGCCAGGAGCATAGCCAATCTCTCAGCATGTCTATAGAGTAAACAACAGTGAACTGACAGAGTTGAAGAAGCAGGTGGATGAGTTGCAGGACAAAGGCTTTATCCGTTCTAGTTCATCACCATGGGGTGCTCCAGTACTATTTGTACCCAAGAAGGATGGGTCGGTACGTATGTGTATCGACTACAGGGCACTTAAACCTCACTATCAAGAACAAATACCCGTTGCCGCGGATTGATGACTTGTTCGACCAGCTGAGCGGAGCGAAGGTATTCTCGAAGATAGACTTAAGGTCAGGGTACCACCAGGTGAAGGTGAAGAGGGAAGACATCCCGAAGACGGCTTTCAGGACTCGCTATGGACAGTTCGAGTTCTTGGTGATGCCGTTTGGGTTGACCAATGCCCCGACAGTGTTCATGAACCTGATGAACAAGGTATTTCATCAGTACCTAGATCAGTTTGTTGTAGTCTTCATAGATGATATTCTGATATATTCGAAGACCCCGGAGGAGCATGAGCAGCACTTGAGGATTGTTCTGGAGATCCTCAGGAAGGAGAAGTTGTATGGCAAGTTGTCGAAGTATGAATTCTTCCTTGATAAGGTTTAATTTCTTGGGCATGTCATTACAGGAGATGGAGTCTCGGTGGACCCGAAGAAGATCTCAGCAGTTGAATCGTGGTCTACCCCGAGTTCAGTAGCAGAGATCAGGAGCTTCCTTGGATTAGCAGGCTACTACTGGAAGTTTGTTCAGGACTTCTCCAGACTAGCAGAGCCGATGACTAGGCTGACCAGGAAGGACGTGGAATTCGTCTGGACTGAAGATTGCCAGTCAGCATTTGAGGAGCTGAAGAGGAGATTGACTACAGCTCCCATCTTGACACTACCATCAGGAGCAGGAGGATTTTCCATTTACAGTGATGCATCAGGAAAGGGTTTGGGTTGTGTACTACAGCAGCACGGGAAGGTAATTGCCTATGCTTCCAGGCAATTACGCCCGCATGAGAAGAACTACCCTACCCATGATTTGGAGCTTGCAGCAGTTATCTTTGCTCTCAAATTGTAGAAACACTATCTATATGGAGAGAGAGTAGAGATCTTCACAGACCATAAGAGCTTGAAGTATGTGTTTACACAGAAGGAGCTCAACATGAGGCAGCGGCGATGGTTGGAGCTGAAGAAGGACTTCGACATATCTTTGCAGTACCATCCAGGGGTGGCCAACGTAGTCGCGGATGCTTTGAGCAGGTATCTCGTGGCTATGTGCTTGACTAGGGACAGGCATCTATTGGCAGACCTCGATAGTTTGGGCATTGAGGTATTGATTCCGTGAGTCGCAGCGCAGATGTGGGGACTTCAGGTTCAGTCAGAGCTGATAGACCGAGTCAGAGCCGGACAGTATGAGGATGAGTCTCTGCGGAGCATCAGAGCACAGGTTCAGGTCGGGCTGGCAGAGGACTTTACCGTCGTAGATGATGGATCATTGCGACATGGTACCAGGTTGTGCATACCGAAGGGAGCATTGCGCGAGGAGATTATGCAGGAGGCGCATCGTTCCCAATACTCTATGCATCCCGGTGCCAACAAGATGTATAGAGACATGAGGGAACATGTATGGTGGTATAGCATGAAGCGAGAGGTAGCTAGCTTCGTGTCCAGATGCTTAGTTTGCCAGCAGGTAAAGGCGGAGAGACAGAAACCAGGAGGATTGCTTCAGCCTCTGCCCATTCCGGAGTGGAAATGGGAGAATGTTACCATGGATTTTGTATCAGGGCTTCCGCATTCTCCAGGAGGCAAGGATGCAATTTGGGTCATCGTGGACAGGTTGACCAAATCAGCCCACTTTCTGCCATTTAAAGTGGGTACATCTGCGGAGAGACTTGCGGAGATGTATGTGCGCCAGATTGTCAAATTGCACGGTGTTCCCGTGAGCATTATCTCGGATCGGGATAGCCGCTTCACGTCCCATTTCTGGAGGAGTTTGCAGGCTAGCTTGGGCACTCAGCTCAAGTTCAGTACCGCTTATCACCCTCAGATGGACGGACAGTCGGAGAGGACTATTCAGACTCTCGAGGACATGCTACGCACCTGTGTTTTGGATCTTGGAGGTTCTTGGGAGGATCACCTTCACTTGGTAGAGTTTTCATACAACAACAGCTACCAAGCCAGCATTGAGATGTCACCATTCGAGGCGTTGTATGGACGGAGATGCCGCACTCCGTTGTCCTGGGATGATGTTTGTGATAGGGCTTTATTGGGACTAGAGATGGTAGTGGATGCAGTAGAGAAGGTAAAACTTATCAGAGACAGACTTCGAGTGGCGCAGGACAGGCAACGGCATTGGGCCGATAGCCACCGGAGACCTCTGGAGTTTGAGGTTGGCGGTCTAGTTTTCTTAAGGATTTCTCCGACACGTGGCACGATTCGTTTTGGTGGAGGCGGCAAGCTTAGTCCACGATTCATCGGCCCTTTCAGCATTCTTGAGAGGGTCGGTGCAGTCGCCTACAGACTAGACTTACCACCTACACTGGAGGGAGTGCATAACGTGTTTCACGTGTCACAGTTGAGACGGTATATGGCAGATCCCAGTCATGTGTTGGATCATTCGGAGATAGAGGTGGGCCCTACTCTCAGTTATCCAGAGCAGCCAGTGGAGATTCTGGATTGGAGAGAGAAGGTGCTGAGGAACCAGATGATTCCTTTGGTGCGCGTCACGTGGAGGCATCACTCGCCAGGAGAGAGTACCTGGGAGCGAGAGGCCGAGATGCGCGAGCGATATCCGTATCTTTTCGAGCCGTGAGGTATAATTCTTTCTTGCATTATATTGTTTGTTTTGGTAGATAGTTTCTTCCTTAATTTCGAGGACGAAATTTTTCTAAGGTGGGTAGGTTTGTCACCCTCATATTTCCATCTAAGGGTAGTTTGGTAATTATCATGGGTATTAATTATTTTAGGATTTTTATAATTAATAATTGTGCATGACTAATTTATTTATTTTATTTATTGCTAGTGTAGACTTATTTTGGACTTGTGTAGTGGACCTAACCATTTAATTATGGGACATGAACAAACTTTTGGACTAGTCTAAGTTGAGCCCATGAATTAGGCCCATGGATTAGGAAACATGATTAATTAGTGGAACCATTAAACTAGAACCTTCCCTCCCTAATTATTTCTTCATGAGAGGTCCCAAGGGATATTTTTGACTTTGTACATTGCTTGAGGAAGGGTTTCTGTCCAGCCATAATTGAGAGGAGAGAGAGTGCTCTCATTTTAGTTTTTCCCCAAAATTCTAGATCTAGTTTTTCCCCTTCCAATTCCCCATCAATTCCCCATCAATTCTCTTCAAATCTTCTTCTAAATTCAACATTGAAGCCTCTACATCAAGGATCTACAAGGAAGGAGCAAGGAACAAGGAGGAGGAGGCCAAGATCTACAAGGAGAGGAGCAACTTGTCATTTGGGACCTTTTCATTGGGAATCCATCTCCCAATAGGTACAAATTAGTTTTTCTCCTTCCTATAGGCTATAGATCTGAGTTTTTACCATGAGAAATTATCCCACATGCATAGGTTACCCATAGGATTTGATTTGGAATCATTTGGAGACCTACGGTGGTAGTTATGTCCATTTTGGTGCCAATTTTGGGGGAATTCCGAATTTGGCACATGTAGTGCTTGTCAATGGATCTGGTAGATCTAATTGACCATAGATTGTTTGTTTGTAGCTTGTGTCGTGTCCACAATTGGATACGTGTGGGCCGTATCTCGTCGATTTGACGAAACGGTCGATTTTGGGGATTTTTCTCCGACACGGGCCATGTGCATATCATATGATGACACGGACATGTAGACACTATAATTTATATAAGTATTGATCATAAATTATGTATTAGACTTGTACGTGTACTCCGGGATACGTTTGGTTGTGAGTTGGGGGTCGTGTCGCAAGCGTATCATAGAAAAGTGTGATACGGGTGCGGTGCACCCCATGTGTTTGTGTCTTTGGCTTTTGTACTATACATGCATATGTAAATATATTTGTATATGCTATCTATACTTTAATTGGAGTATATAATGGTGTATTTTAAGTTTTTATGTTTATGTGTGTCAATATGTATATATTAGAGTATCTTGATAAATATTCATGTGTGTGTCTTTGTGTTTATATACTAGTGTTTATAACTAGGTTTAGATCTAGATCTATATGTATTTAAATGTGCTTATAAATATTCATGTGTGTGTTGTATTTTATCTGTATGTGTGTGTATATATATATATTGGTGTATATAGCTATATGTATTAATATCTATAGGTATATATATATGTATTTGGCTTATATGATATATATATATATATATATATATATTTGGGGATAGCTACATATTGGTTGTATTTATATGCATAAGGTGTAGTGAGTGTTATGTGTTGTGTGATCAGTGTGAGTGAGCGAGCATTTAGACAGGGGGTGATCAGACATGGTCTTCATACACAGCAACATCTGCACTCAGTGCATAGAGAAAGGGGGGGATCACCAGCAAACAGTGCACATCTAATGAGAAGACTGTGCAGTATCCTACTGCACAGTGGCTTCAAGGATCAACAGCACAGCTACCTGCAGAGGAACACAGCAAGGTGCAGTAGCAGTTCTCAGCAAAGACTGAGTCATGTGCACAGCAAGGAGACTGAAGAACTGAACACAGCAAGGAGGCTGTGTTACTGAACACACAGCAAGGACAGCTAAACACTGAACACAGCAACTTGAGACATGAAGACTGCTCAGCAACTTGACAGCAGACTGAACTGCAGTGAGGATAACCTCTGAACTCGGTAGGTTGAGACTGAAGAGAACAGCAGTTTCACTGTGTGAAACTGTGAAGCAGTTCACCTGGGACTTGGCATTGAACCAGTTCACCTGGGACTTGGCATTGAAGCAAATGCTTCACTGTGTGTTCCACAGTTAGAAGCAAATGCTTCACTCGAAGAAAACAACTACAGCAACAGAGGAGGTACACAGTATCAGTTAGCTCATAATTCATTTTTGCAGTATTAGTGTTCTGCACATTTTCAGTATCAGGTAAGGTATTTTGGGTATTATTGTGTTAAAGTTTTGAGGTTGGTTAGTAGTTTGTATGGTGTAGTTAGTATATAACTATGTATACTAGTTATAATAGTGGTTAGTGAGTATTATAGGTATTAGTTGATTATGTTATTAGATAGATATGTATATTAGTATAGGTAATATATATTAGTTTAGTATACTTGTTAGAAAACAATTAGTTATTTAGTTAAGGTATTGGTTAATTAGTTTAAGATATTAGTGTATAGTTAGCATTTAGTTTAAGGTATCTATTTATATCTTTTGTGTTTAGTTTTAGATTACCTTGAGATACCAAGGTATCGGACCGATACCCAAGGTATTGAGATTGGGTATCTAGTTGATTGCGATACGCATTTGGCACAAGGCCAAAGTATCATAATTAAATAGTTTTGAGATATTATTATTGCATATGACTTATGTATATATATATAAACCTATTTTCATATTAGAAAATCCGCGTATCTTAAGATACGGCTTCTTGATTGTACTGTGGTGTGTTAGTTTAGCTAGTATAGCATAGCTTCATAGTGTATTGACTTAGAGACTAGCATTAGACTCTTGCAACCTAGAAATACATGGGTTTGACTTAGAAACGGCGTATTGACCTAGAACTTCTTCAACTTCATTTATTTTTATCATGGAACCTTGTATTGATACAACATACCATATATAGGTTGTGAGACACCAGCTTGGGCATCGAGAGACACACTTTGCTCAGGACTTCAGGCGAGTACATTCTCTGATTGTTTTTAATTCATAATATTGTATATATGCATATTCTAGATTAGTATACATTGATTTCCGACACAGTAATTTTACGGACTGGTGCTATATGGATCTCGTCAGGAGGTGTTATCCCCTACCGTGTGCAATGGGTACCCAATGACATATATTTCATCGTGTGCATCGGGTATTGACTTTCATGTGCTTCTTGTGCATCCACTATTTCGTGTGCTAGTGTGACTATCGTGATCATGTACGTAACGTGTCGTGATTGGATCCATGAGTATTGGTTGGGGAGGGGGAGTAGGAGTTGGTTATGTGATCAAAGCCCTCTTGATCTCATGTGCATGTCGATTATACACCTCACGTATAATGGAGTTACCTATATACCTCATGTGAAACCTAAACCGATCACATAACGAACTTTCACTCTAAAACACATAGTTAGTATTTCTTGTTCTCTACTTGCAGTTATTCTTGTATTTACTTCCAGCTTTATTGTGCCTATTGCCTGTTCACTTGTATAGTTTATTCTTCTACTTGTGCATCTTGTATCATTTTTCTATTGCTTGTTATATATGCTCGATTATGTTATTGGAACTGCTTTCAGAGGTATGTACTTCGCTCCAATCCTGACTGGATATATTTTTTCTAGATGATTGGCTAGAGGAGCTGTGTCCCACACATTACGGACCTCAGGAGGATGAGACTTTAGAGGACACTCCCCTAGAGCCAGAGAACGTAGTACCAGTGACCGAGGAGGTCTAGTTTTGTTTAGATGTTGTTTTAGATTTTTTTTTTGTGGAGATTCACAGATGTACTATTGTTTCATTTTGTGGATTGTATCTATCTTTCCTTCGCTATTTTCCATTCGTGCATTATTCTTCCTCCTTAGTTGTTTTGTGATTGAGATTGATATATTGTGAGATACCATATTGCTCCTCCGATTGGAGTTGAGATGATTGACAGGTACCATATTTTATTGTTGAGATATTAGATAGTTAAAAATGACCCAGACAGCGTTCTACCGCCGATTCTGCGGCGTAGGCTGGGCGTAGCCACGTACTCGTGCCCGAATATTAGGGTGCGTGTCGTGACAGGATCAGCCAGGAGGCACTACAGGAGCAGGCTTTTGGCATTCACCTCTTGAAGACTCAGACAAGATACCTTGCTATATTTACTGTCTAATTTAAATTATGCAAATATTGTATTGTATGCTTGTTGTTTGCTTTATACAACTGTGCGCGTCCGAGATTGTCTCGGGTGCATTCGACGGGTACATCGAAGATTGGTATACATTGACTTAGTCATTAGTAGACTCACCCTATGAGAGGACATCATGTATCCTTCTCAGACCTGACACTTTTACACGTATTCATAGTGATAAATCTCATGTTGGGATACGTGTTCGCGTGATCGACTAGCTATCGTCGCGTGTGACGTGCATCACGGTTAGCAAGAAATCTAGGACTACTTCAGTTTAGAGACTTGGCATTTAGATCAGGGATATGCGCGTCGATTATTTGAGGAGTATATCTACATTGGGAGGGGAGGACGACTGGTAGGCATATGGGACACCCCACTCCTTTACACTAATACCGCACTCGACGGAGTGATACAGACGTATATATATATTACTGATACCACGTTCTGTAGAGTGTGGGACGTTACTTGATGACATTGCAGATACCACACTTTATAGAATATTGGACGTTATTCTATTCCTGTGCCCGTGTTATAGGGGGCATGTGTGGCATATACTAGCCGATTGCCAAGACTGGTGAATTACGTCAGCATATGTCTAGCCTATACCTTCCCATATACTCACAATTGTTCTCACATTGCATGCACTTAGATTGGCTAGCACACCCTTTATTGTATTTTATCTTATTCAGTATATATATAGCATGCTTCTATGTATTTTGTTACGTCCCTCTGAGGACCTGGTTCCTTTCCATATTTAGACGAGGCTTTCTACCCGACAGTATACGGTCCCGGACAGGAGACGAGATTCGCTACAGCTGAGGAGTTAGAGGTGCAGCCGTCAGAGTTTCTGTGATCAGTTGGTAGGCCTTCAGCCTAGATTGGGTGCATCATTATCTAGAGCCGATGCCCTAGTCATTATCTTTTATATCTCATTTCAGTACTTTATTTCGTCATAGTAGTGGGTTTGTTCCCATTAGACTTTATTGGTTGTACTATGATATTTCAGACTGGTGTTTATCTTCCAGCAGTTTATTTAGTACTTCTTGCTCTTTATGTTGTGGATGAGATTAGATTACCTGTTATTGACTGATATTGGACATGTTAGTATTATAGGACAGCGTAGCACTCTTCGTGGATCCATTAAATTAGTATATCCTCGGAGACGTGTCAGCTAGCTATTGCCACGTGGCCTGGTCCCGCGTACTTTTTGGACTGGGGCGTGACATAGTTTTAGTGGTAGCCCATGCAGGTCCTCTTTTTCGCTTATGGTATGGTAACATGCCCAGCGAGCCTGCAACAGGATAGAAATTACTAGGTCTCATCCACTTTTGATTCGTCTTTGAATCTCCTTCATACTGCTTCTAAATATCTGTATCCTGTTTGTCTGTTTTCGTACTCTTTTAATGAAGTCCTATTTTTTGCAGAAAGATGAATTTGCGCAGTGGATGAGGAGCACCCCGTGCCGCGGTGCCAGATAACACCACTCAAGGAGAGGAGGTACCCCAAGGGCAACCCCCGCTACAGACCCCGCTGATACATTGGCACGAGACATCGCAGGGCGATCCTACACCGCAGCCTGAGGGACAGACTTCCCAGACAATCCCCACGCAACATTGTGAGGGCCAGACTTCAGGAGCTATATCGATTCCGCAGACTATGAGGCCGACATCTGAGGAGACGCCTACTGCACAGCCAGAGATTCCACTACCACCGCCTCCACCTTATCCACCCTAGATGCCACAGCCAGATGGACAACCACAGATGCTTTAGTTCTTCCAGGCGATGATGTAAGCACAGTAGCATCAGACAGAGACATTGAAATAGAGTTTGATTGCAGTACTAGAGAGGACACCTGTCCCCGCACCAGCACCAACACCTCCACCAGCCCAGACAGGTGGCACTGTTAGATGGTTCCGACAGATGGGGCCAGATATTTTCTCAGGCAATGAGACTACAGAACAGATCTTCGATTGGGTCGCCAACACGGAGATGCTACTGAAGCTTCACAACTGCAACCCGACCTTTGGATGACCGCGGTGAGGGCCCAACTGAAAGGCAACGTCCATCATTGGTGGGATTCCATTGAGCGCAGTGTAGGGAAGAACCAGACTTGGGAACAGTTCCTAGAATATTTCAATACGAAGTATTTTCCAATTACAGTCAGAAATGCCCTATACTCCCAGTTCCTACATCTAGAACAGGAAAATATGACTGTTGACGCCTATGACGTGGAGTTCAGCCGCCTTAGCAGATTTGGTGCAGTCCTGATACCCATTGATCTTCAGAAAGCCCAAAGATTTCATCACGGCCTCAATTTCGAGCTACAGAGGTATACCACTACACAGGCCAGGATTTCTTATGAAGAGGTTCTTGCAGAGACGAGAATCCAGGAGGTCATCGTCAAAGGAGCTAGACGTACCAGCATGACTATACCAGCCAGAGCACAGCCCGGAGTAGGAGGACCGATCCGTCGACCAGGAGCACAGACACAGCAGAGGGCAACGCTATATCCACAGCAAGAGCTTCCGACTTGTCACCATTATGGCAAGAAGGGACACGTCATTAAGAATTTTTGAAAGAAGTTGGGATTGTGCATGATATGTGGGTCAAGCCAGCACCTTGTCAGAGATTGCCCGCAGCGCAGAGAAGCAGCACTGCAGACAGGCCAGAGGCCAGCAGCACCAGTACAGAGGATACTACCCCTGCCAGGAGGACAACATCCACCAGCCCTCAGAGTATTTCAGAGGGGACCACCCTTGGCCCCCCAATAGGCACAGTTTGAGCGAGCTCGTCAGCAGACCGGAGGACAGAGGCAGGGACAAGCCTTTGCATTAGCAGCTACTGAAGAAGAAACAGAAGGAGAAGCTATCACAGGTACCATTTTAGTTGCATCATTACCTGCAACTGCATTGTTTGATTCTGGAGCTACATTATCATTTATATCTAGTAGATTTGTAGCAATGCATAGAGTAGCGACTTCCCCCTTACCTACGAGTTGGAAGATTCTTACCGGAGGAGGTATCATGCCGGTTACCAGCACTATCAGAACGTGCTCGGTAGTTGTATGTGGTAGAGAGATGAGAGCACGATTCTTGGTATTGCCTATGCCGTACTTTGATGTTGTGTTAGGCATGGACTGGCTAAGCCAGTATAACGCCGTTCTGAACTGTCGGAAGGGTAGCGTCACCTTTAGGCCGCCATATCAACCGGAGTTTGAGTACATGCGAGGGACCGTCGAACAAGGAGTAGGACAAATAGCGGGAACTTGCATGGCTATGGAGATTGCACCCCCGCCAATAGTTGCAGAATTCGAGGATGTGTTTCCCGAAGAACTGCCAGGCTTACCGCCAGATAGAGACGTGGAGTTCACCATCGAGCTAGTACCCAGAGCAGCGCCGGTATCTTCTAATGTATACTGATTGGCGAAGAAGGAATTAGATGAGCTGAAACTACAATTAGAGGAGTTGCAGAGTAAGGGATTTATCCTTCCTATTGCATCACCATGGGGAGCACCAGTATTGTTCGTACCCAAGAAGGATGGAACAGTACGCATGTGCATTGATTACAGAGCCCTTAATACTTTGACTATCAAGAACAAGTACCCCCTGCCGTGGATTGATGATCTATTCGACCAGTTGACAGGAGCAGTAGTGTTCACAAAGATTGACTTGAGATCGGGTTATCATCAAGTGAAGGTACGAAGAGAAGACATTCAGAAGACAGCATTCAGGACTCGTTATGGTCACTACGAGTTCTTAGTAATGCCATTTGGGCTGACGAATGCGCCAGCTGTATTTATGAACTTAATGAACATGGTATTCCACCAATACTTAGACCGGTTCGTGGTAGTCTTCATCGACGACATCTTGGTGTATTCGAAGAGCCACGAGGAGCACGAAGAGCACTTGAGACTAGTGTTAGAGACGCTGAGGAGAGAGAGGCTTTATGCCAAGCTGAGCAAATATGAGTTTCTCCTAGATCGTGTCGCTTTCCTTGGATATGTTATCTCAGGAGATGGCATCTCAGTAGATCCAGCAAAGATTTCATCAGTAGAGACATGGCCAACCCCTACTAATGTCTCGGAGGTCAGGAGTTTCCTAGGACTTGTCGGATATTACCGGAGGTTCGTAAAAAAATTCGCAAAGATCGCAGAGCCAATGACCTACTTGACCCGTAAGGAGCAGGAGTTCACCTGGACGGAGGAGTGTCAGAAGACACTCGATGAACTGAAGAAGCGTTTGACTACAGCACCTATCATGACCATACCTTCTGGACCCGGAGGATTCGTGATCTATAGCGATGCATCCGGGAAAGGATTAGGATGTGTCTTGATGCAGCATGGAAAGATTGTAGCTTATGCTTCTAGACAGTTGAGGACACATGAGAAGAACTACCCCACCCACGACTTGGAGCTTGCAGCGGTCATCTTTGCCTTGAAGCTTTGGAGGCAATATCTATGTGGAGAGAGAGTGGAGATATTTACAGATCATAAGAGCCTAAAGTACGTCTACACCCAGAAGGATCTTAATCAGAGGCAGAGACGTTGGCTCGAGGTGATGACAGACTTCGAGATCGAGCTACAGTACCACCCGGGAAAGGCCAACGTAGTAGCTGACGCGTTGAGCAGAAGACCCAAGGTATTCTTTATGACCACCCAATAACATCTGTTGAGAGAGCTAGAGCAGATGGGTATAGAGGTCGTTATGCCCGGAGTAGATGGACAATTGTCAAGATTCTAATTGCAATCAACATTAGTAGAGAGAATCAAGGCCGCTTTGCCGACAGACGCCAGATTTCAGAGGCTTAGACAGAGGACAGAGGCTGGAATGCAGACAGGACTGAGAATACATAAAGATGGGACTTTGAGATGCGGAGATCGTCTCTATGTTCCAAATGGAGAACTTCGTCAGGAGTTAATGGCAGAAGCACACAGTTCAATCTATTCTATTCATCCAGGAGGCACGAAGATGTACAGGGACTTAAGACAATACTACTGGTGGCACAGAATGAAGAGAGAGATAGCACGTTTTGTAGCCAAGTGCCTGGTGTGTCAGCAAGTCAAGGCTGAGCATCAGAGATCTGCAGGATTGCTCCAACCACTCCCTATACCGGAGTGGAAATGGGAGCATATCACTATGGACTTCGTTATGGGCTTTCCGAGAAGTCCTAGTGGGCGCAATGCAGTATGGGTAATCGTGGATAGACTCACCAAGTCTGCCACTTTTTACCCTTCAGAGTTGGGCAATCGACGGAGGCCTTAGCAGACATGTACATGAGAGAGATTGTGCGCCTACATGGAGTGCCAGTTAGCATCGTGTCTGACAGGGATACGAGGTTTATTCCTTACTTTTGGCGGAGTATGCAAGAGAGTCTCGGTACTCGCTTGAAGTTTAGCACAGCGTATCACCCACAAACAGATGGCCAGTCTGAGCGCACCATTCAGATGCTAGAAGACATGTTGAGAGCATGCATGCTTGACTTTGGAGGATCATGGGAGGACCATTTGCATCTGGTCGAGTTTTCCTACAACAACAGCTGTCAAGCGAGCATCCAGATGGCTCCCTATGAAGCGTTGTATGGAAGGAAATATCGTTCTCCAGTGTACTGGAGTGATATAGGCGAGCGACAGATTCTCAGATCAGAGTTGGTTGTTAGTATAGTAAAAAAGGTGAAGAAGATCCAAGGGCACCTTCAAGCAGCACAAGACAGACAGAAGCATTGGGCGAATGCGCATCGACGACCCTTAGAGTTTCAGGTCAGAGATCACGTATTTCCAAAGATCTCGCCTACTCGAGGGACTATCAGATTCGGAGGCAGAGGGAAGCTGAGTCCGAGGTACATCGGACCATTCGACGTATTAGAATGCGTTGGAGAGGTTGCTTACAAGTTAGCCTTGCCGCAGACTTTGGAAGGAGTCCATGACGTCTTCCATGTATCTCAGCTGAGGGGATACATACCGGATCTGAGTCACATACTTGACCACTCAGAGATCACAGTTGGCCCGAGTTTATCATACCAAGAGGAGCCCGTCGAGATTCTGGACAGGAGTGAGAAAGTACTGCGAGGACAGACTATCCCCCTAGTTCGTGTCGCATGGAGGCATCATGCACCAGGCGAGTCGACCTGGGAACGCGAGGAGGACATTAGACAACGTTATCCCCACCTCTTCTAAAGACTAGGTACGTTTCAGTATTTTTCTTTAGTCTTTAGTTCTTACCCATACGTATGTTTAATTTCGAGAACGAAATGCTCTAAGGAGGGTAGATTGTAAACTCCCTCATCTTAAATGTAGGATTTAATTGATTATTTTAACTTGAAAACAACCACAACCCAAATCCCAAGTACCCAAATTAGGGTATCAGTCTACCCCAAACCTATTATGCCACGACTCCTGTGTACCACTCAAAAATCTAGTTCCTAATGTTTTAAATACATTATGAATTACCTAGTTAAGTTGTTAGTTTAATTTTAATTGAGGCTAATTTTACCTCAAGCAACACTTAAACCAGCCCACCTATACTCTTTCTCATTGGACCAGCCCATCTCAATGAGACCAGACAGGCCAAGCCGAGGCTAGCCCACAACTTCCTCATATATATATATATATATATATATATATATATATATATATATATATATATATATATATATATATATATATGAAGTCCCTCCCCTTGAAACCCTAAACCAACACCACCCTCTCCAAACCCTAGCCGACCCCCATCCAAACCAATATCCCTGTCGGCCGGACCCCCTACCCCGACTACCCCTCTCCGACTGCTCCGGACAGTCCGCTCCCGACCACCTCACCCGACCGATCCCCCTATAGCCACCCGCGCCGACTGCTTCAGCCGCTCTCGCTTCACCGACCGGCTGCTACACCCCAGCCGCTCCCTGACCGGCTGTTCACCCCAACCCAGCCTTCCCTGACTGGTTGCTCCAGCCTGCTCTCTCTTTCCCGACCGGCTGTACACCCCCAGCCGCTTCCCCAACCGGTTGCACACCCCCCAGCCGCTCCCCGATCGGTGCACCCCACAGCCCGACCGGAGTACTGTCGTTCCCGACTGCCCTTCACCGCTGGACGGATCCGCCCACGCTGCCGGAGCCACCCTCATCGAAGGAGGAGACGCCCCCTCATCCTATTGATCAGGTACTCGTCCTCCAGGAGTTCCTTTCTTGTGTCCCAATCATATCCCCTCGTATCGTGTCCATGCATGATTGTTGTGTCTTAGTATCGAGAATCATAGTTGGAACACAACCCTTCTAACCTTAATTAATTAAATGATGGCTTAATGATTAACCAGATTAAGAAATTGTTAAATAGAAAATTCCTTAACCACAATACCTGTCGTCAAGGACCTTAGTTATTTGAACGTCTGGACATAAACCATGTGCAATGAGCATAGAAACCAAAGACAGGTGTTCGTATAGAACAGAAATCATGGATAACCATAACTGGATAATTATTGCCTCGAGACGCCTGTTAACCGAAGACAACACCCGTGTACACCCTAGCTAAGTGCGCACGTGATGTTGTACTCGAGCAACAGTGAACTCGCGACAAGTATTCAAGAATAGCGTCTTAACAGTATATAGATAATACGTAGTATCTGATGATGTATTATTGTGTTATATTGTATGTCTAGGGTCTTTGGATCAGCCAGGAGGCACTACAGGAGCAGGCTTTTGGCATTCACCTCTTGAAGACTCAGGCAAGATACCTTGCTATATTTACTGTCTAATTTAAATTATGCAAATGTTGTATTGTATGCTTGTTGTTTGCTTTATAGAACTGTGCGCGTCCGAGAATGTCTCGGGTGCATTCGACGGGTACGTCGAAGATTGGTATACATTTACTTAGTCATTAGTAGACTCACCCTATGGGAGGACATCCTGTATTCTTCCCAGACCTGACACTTTTACACGTATTCATAGTGATAAATCTCATGTTGGAATGCGTGTTCGCGTGATCGACTATCTATCGCCACGTGTGACGTGCATCACGGTTAGCAAGAAATCTAGGACTACTTCAGTTTAGAGACTTGGCATTTAGATCAGGGATATGCGCGTCAATTATTTGATGGGTATATCTACATTAGGAGGGGAGGACGACTGTAGGCATATGGGACACCCCACTCCTTTACACTAATACCGTACTCGACGGAGTGATACGGACGTATATATATATTACTGATACCACGTTCTGTAGAATGTGGGACGTTACTTGATGACATTGCAGATATCACACTCTATAGAATATTGGACGTTACTGTATTCCTGCGCCCGTGTTATAGGGGGCATGTGTGGCATATACTAGCCGGTTGCCACGATTGGTGAATTACGTCAGTATATGTCTAGCCTACACCTTCCCATATACTCATAGTTGTTCTCACATTGCATGCACTTAGATTGGCTAGCACACCCTTTATTGCATTTTATCTTATTCAGTATATATATATATATCATGCTTCTATGTATCTTGTTACGTCCCTCTGAGGACCTGGTTCTTTTCCAGATTTAGACGAGACTTTCTACCCGACAGTATACGGCCCCGGACAGGAGACGAGATTCGCTACAGCTGAGGAGTTAGAGGTGCAGCCGTCAGAGTTTCCGTGATCAGTTGGTAGGCCTTCAGCCTAGATTGGGTGCATCATTATCTAGAGCCGATGCCCTAGTCATTATTTTTTATATCTCATTTCAGTACTTTATTTCGTCATAGTAGTGGATTTGTTCCCATTAGACTTTATTGGTTGTACTATGATATTTCAGACTGGTGTTTATCTTTCAGCAGTTTATTTAGTACTTCTTGTTCTTTATGTTGTGGATGAGATTAGATTATCGGTTATTGACTGATATTGTTCATATTAGTATTATAGGACAGCGTAGCACTCTTCGTGGATCCATTAAATTGGGATATCCTCGGAGATGTGTCAGCTGGCTATTGCCATGTGGCCTGGTCCCGCGTACTTTTGGGACTGGGGTATGACAACTAGCATCTGATTGGTTTAGCTCCTACAGGAAGATCGACCAACACCCAAGTATTGTTGGAGGTTATTGAGCCGTACTCATCATTGATAGCCTCCCTCCAAAAGACAACGTCTCTGGTCTATATCGTCGCATTGTAGGTAAGAGGATCTGTTTCCACATGATTGGTGACGAAGTCATCTCTGAAGTCCTTATTTCTCCTCACTCGCTTAGACACCGGTTCTGCTAGTTCTGGTTCGAACGTTGTCTCTGGAATGACAACTTCATCTTTGACTACTTTTTTATTGGAAGCGTTAGCCTTATGTGCACTCACACTGTTCTATGGTATATTCGCGATAATAATGTTCTTGTGGCTTGCAAATTTATCTTCAAAGAATCAGCGTCGCGAGATTGGATGATATAATTTGACTCTATATCAAGAAACCTCCAAGCATCACACTTTTCAGCATAACCCAGGAAGATGGTCTTCGTAGTCCTTGTACCCAGCTTCGAAATATTCAAGTCCGGAAGCTTTACATACGCCAAATACCCCCACACTCGAATGACATTCAAGTTGAGTTTGACTTTGAACCAAAGTTCATGAGTGACATCGGAAGTTGCGTGTGGCACTCTGTTCAAAATAAACGTAGCCGTTAGCGCAGCTTCTCCCCAGAAGCAGTTTGGAAGACCCGCGGTCAACAACATTAAGTTCATCATCTCTGTCAATGTTATGATCTTTCTTTCTGCTACTCCATTCGATTGAGGAGAATACGGAACAGTCATTTCATTGACTATTCAATGCTCCTTGCATAACAATGTGAATTCAATAGACATATACTCTTCTCATCGATTACTTCTGAGTTTCTTTAGTTGTTGTCCTGTTTGACGGCCTCAGCGCTGAACTTCTCGAACGCTTCATCTTTTGACTTGAGAAGATAGACGAACGGGTACTTCGAGTAGTCATCGATAAAAGTAATGAAGTACTTCATCTTGGCCTTTATGGAGAACTATTTGAGATATCTGAGTGCACCAACTCCAAAAGATATGTGCTTCGGTTATCCCGCTTGAACAATTTTTTTATGATCTTTGTCTGCGCACAGACCTCACACTTCTCCACCTCCTTACCCCCACATTTCGAGATAATCCCTAGACTAGATATTTTATTTATTCTTTTACAATAAACATATCCTAGTCTATTATGTCATAACTCAAGAGAATAACCAAAAAGAGACTGTATTTATCATCTTAGCAGGAGTTACAAGTTAAAGTTTGAATATCCCTTTGATACAAATACTTTTTCGAAGTATGTTCCTTTGCAAGACATCAACATCTGTCCAAAATTGATGTCCATCCTCAAACACACGTTGCAGAGCAAACTTTCCGAGACCTAGTGTCGGTACATGCTTCACACCCTGAAGCGTCAGCGACTTCCCCGAAGTCAGGTTCAGTACCATCATTCTAGTCCCAAGTACTTCAGCTTGTGCCTGGTTTGCCACCATAACCTTCTCAGACGTAGGCTTGTATGCGGTGAACAACTCCCTCTTTGAGCAAACATGGCAGGATGCGCCAATTTTTATCCATTAGTCAGTGTTGATACCAGCCGTCACAACCTGCACAATCATAGCAACCTTGTTAGGTTCACCTTGCTCTGTCTACTTGGGCTTTGATCTGCTGTCTTTCTAGTAGTGGCCTTTCTTGCCATAGTTAAAGCAAGTCACATCTGACTTGGGCTTTGGTTTCGGCTTGAACGAAATTGAATTCACCTTCAATGGTTGAAGTCTTTTTTCTTGTTGTGAGAAGCCTTCTGCTTCCCCTTGGAGTCACATGTATGTACCAAGTTGCCAACTGCTTGGACAGAGTGTCCACATTGTTTTGAGCCCTCAACTCATCTTCGACATGGATATTGTGCAGTAGTTGATCAAGGCTAACCTGCATCTTCTTTCGGTGCATGTCCGAGATAAAGTTGCTCCATCCAGGCGGGAGACTGGCAACAATACCTCCGACTACGAGAGCATTGACCATGGGCATGCCATCATCCTCATGTTTTTGACGAAGCTTGACAAATTTTTTGACTTGAGGCAACATCGTCTTGTCATCCTTAAATCACATATTTTAGACCTTTTCGGTCACGTGGATCTTGTTGCAGTTCTCATCCGCCTTGTAATACTTTTCCAGTGACTCTCAAACGACCTTAGCATGGTCCATCTTGTTATTTCAGAATTAGCAACTTATAGAGGATGTTGTCTCTCCTCCACTTGTTTTGTGCAGCAATTGCAGTAGCAATAGCCGTACAGTAGCATCATCACCCTCTGGAATAACAGGCTCAGGATCTGTCAACACGTAGTCCAAGCTTACGAGTTGAAGATTAAGGCTGAAATTTCTCTTCCAGACGTTGTAATTCTCCCCCATCAAACTTCTCAAGTTTGTTAAAACTTGTGTCGAGAAGGTTTGCACGGGTGTTCTCCATCTTTTCTTCAGATCTTGCTTTGAGATTGTTAGTCTCGGGGCTTAATAAAAAGATGAAGGAACGGGTCACAAATAGAACTTCAGGAAAACTTTACAGTCTGCCCTTTGTTTGATCCAGAAGTTGTAGTCGAGACATAGAGGCTTCAGCAAGCAAGTTTTTCATCTGATGAACTCGATTCCAACGAACAACTATATCCAATATATATCTGATTACAACTTGCAAAAGAATACAAAAATCAAAAATAATATATGTTCTTTCTTGCAATCGCAATTGCAGACGGACAGAACGAGTTACAATTAGAAGATAAGAGAAGAGAAAGGAGAAGAAGGATCTTTGCTTGTTGGGGTGATGAAGATCAATGTTGCTCAAAATAAGATTCGTCCCATACGAACTGCTCCCATGAACGAGCAAGTTCTCAAAGAACTTTTCGAACGCTCGTGTTACCTCCTACCTGGATTCGTACGAACTCCTGGACTCCAATGGTGGCGGCGGCAGAACTCTCTTCGTTAAACTTTCTTTTTCGGAGTCTGTTCTCAAAGGGGCTACGAAGAGAGTATTTATAGAGGAACCTGGCCGTCCATCAGTTACAGAAAGATATGAATGAATTAAATTCAATTTTCACAAAAGATGAATCTGAATTAATTATCCAAATCTTTCCATAACAGCCCAACCGACTTGCTTCTGTCTTTAGCGCATTAGCACAGCGGCCCAGTGCACAGCGTCGTAGTGGCGTAGAGCGCAGCAGCGCATGGCCGCGCATCACCTGCGCATGCGCCCGCTCAGCACCCTTCTCAAGCACCCGCGCATGCAACTCGCGCAACTAATGCACACAAGAGTCATGCGTCATTGCTAACGTGCTAAGTGTGCCAATAAAGCGCCACTTTGCGCGCCCTTGCGCCCGAGTCCGAGTCGCTCCTAAGAAAAAAAATTCAAGAGTATGACAAAAAGCATAAATGCTTCCTTTTAGGAGTTAATCATTTTTTTCCCTAAAAAAACAACCCCACATGGCATCCATGTGTCCCACCACACCCCATATGCATACCTCAACACAAGCAAAGCTTTATATTGAGATACTTACTTGGTGGTGTAGCCAATGTGGGACTAAACTTCTTAGTCCAAAGACAAAAACACCAACACCTATTATTGTTAGGATGTGATTCGGTTATAGGTGTCATATTGTCACCACCTTTGGACGCTCAACCGGAAATAAGCTACAATCTAACAACAATTCGTGTAGATGTCCCGATTATACACATAAACGTTCAGCACAATCTGTCTCGAACCAATTAGAGTCGTCCAAACTAGTCCCGTAACCTTGGGTTCTAATACCAATTGTTGGAAACGCTTTGTGATCCAAACCAGAGTTGGCCCATGGTGTGTGATATTGGACTAAGCACATATACCTTAAAAGAAAATGCTAGCTTATGTAAGCCCTGAACCAATTTCAATTATCTACACTTCATAATTCCACTTCCTATTCGATGTTGGACTAAATTATCTACTCCATTGTCACCATTTTTGAACGTTCAACCGGAAACGAGATACAATCGAATAATTATGTTGTAGGATTCGACCCATATGTAGGAAGGTGAGGAAAATATGTGAGACCTTATCCTGCGTCCCGATCAACCCATCTATCCATGATTCCATTCAACATCTTTTCATAAAAATGACAGTGAATCTTTACAGTTTGTTTAAACATTGTCTACTGCTCCTAGCGATCGATATAATGGCATCCGGAACTTAGGCAGGAACATGATCGTCGCAAACACATTTGGAGCCTTAGCGAGACTAATGTTTATGGTCCTGGGTGGATTCAACATATCAACAG
Organism: Iris macrosiphon; assembly: GCA_036927795.1. Lineage (NCBI taxonomy): Eukaryota > Viridiplantae > Streptophyta > Magnoliopsida > Asparagales > Iridaceae > Iris > Iris macrosiphon. The sequence continues at coordinate 167,981,948 of JAYESA010000003.1, forward strand.
GTAAGTTACCTAAAACCACAGCAGAGTGTATATCAGCTAATTAATTAATTAATTAATTAATTATATACTCTTTTGAATGAAGTGACACTAATCTTCTAAATAATATCTGACAGATAATGTGAAGAAATGATGGATATGGGGTTACTGGATCTCACCCAATAATGTATTCCTAAAATGCAAATGCGTATCTCTGTAACCTATTTGGATTAAGTAAGATACTGGGTTATGATTTTATTCACAGTAAGTTCAGACTATATTGTATTGTATTTTGAGTTATTAAAAAAAATAGGATTTTGTAACCTGGTCATCGTCCTTTGTTTACAGCTTTCGAAAAAGCGCAGGGAGCTACGACTGAAGATACATTAAGTAAAAACAAGAGCACTATATGAACCGCGGAAGCAGCCTGCAAAACTAGTTCGCAGCCACGTGTCATCTTTCCCACTGGAGTGGAAGACCAGATTTTCAGGAGTGGATGGGGGCCGCAGGCTGTTTGTGGTCACAAATTCTGCGGTTCAAAGAGGATTTTCCAAAAGAAAAAACGTACATGCAAACATAACAGGAGAAATGATAAAGGCTTCGTCGAAAGTAAAAGGCTCTAGAACATGCTCCACATCCAGAAGTCAGTCTGGCAAAGCTTCTTAAACTTGAGAGTTCTCATGATCATATATCTTATCCGAGCCTGGTTTCTGATATTTCAGATGATAATAGCCGAAGAAGCAGGGCAGAGGCACACTGTGCTTGCACTGGACTGTAGTCCAGTGAAAAAAAAAAAAATAGTAAACTTTTTTTCATATATATATATGCTAAGTTCAGTGCAAAAAAAAAAATAGTAAATTTTTTTTATATATATATGCTAGTATAGACTTATAGCCCACCCAATACTTCATAAAGCTCACACATTATACCAATCAACAGATGTGAAGAGTGAATCATTTGAGTCCAGAGACCTCAGATCCCGACTCTCTCACTCTCTGTCTCATAGTCTAGGGTTTATTATACAATGACCCGCGACCGATGACCGGAGACCCGCGAGGCCGCGACCCACAACCGAGATGTTCCGGGTGCTCCCCATCGCCGGGTGCTCCCCTTCTCCACACTCCAGTCCAACCGGCGACCGGCGACCAGGACGCTGCAAATGGACTTGATAGATTTATATGTACTATCTTCTAAAAGCTGATCTTATATATCTTTCCAGGTTATTTGGTTGTTCAAGTAAGCTGCTCAGTTGTCACCTGAAAATGCAAATGTTCATATCTTACTTGGTGCCTAACAACTTGGAGTGCAAGAGTATTTTTTCCTCAAGGTTTTGGCTTTTATTTTCAGATTCTTGCTTCCTAGTATTCTTTTTTGAAATACATAGTATATCTTTGGAATAGATGGAAGCAATTATATTTGGTGAAAAATTATCAATTAGTAAACATTACCAAAATTTAGGCATAAATTTACAAAAAAAAATCTATCGAATCATCGAATTTACAAAGAAAAGTCTGTCGAATGTTTGGCATAAATTTTTAGAATCTTATAGTAACTACTAGCTAGCCTACCCTACTCCAAAATTCTGGCTCCGCTCCTGCGAAGAAGTGCTACATATGTCAAGATCCACACATCTTGACAATAATCAAGACAAGAAGGGCTTAAAGATCCACACATCTTAACAATAAATCAAGACAAGAAGGGCTTGGTCCTTCCCTACGTCCCGCTTTCAATCACATATTTCACGATGCTCTGTAAATATGCCACAGGTAGCTAAGCTTCTTACAACAGAATGCCCGCGTATTGGCAGAACTTCTCATATTGGAGGTCTAAGTCTATTTTCTTCTAGAGCTTCTAAAAGTACAAGAAAATCTGCAGAAAATTAAAGCACTTGCCCGGATGTAAGTGGAACTCTTAGTTCAGGAGTTCTTACAGCACTGATGTGGGTTAGTGAAACCGGAAGGACAGTGGTTTGAACTATCATCATCCTGCCATCAGTAGTATATTTGGTGCTTCTGGTGAGGTTAGGGAAGGAATTTTTGGTACATTTAAATTAGTGATGATGGGCACAACGCTGATATTTTACGTCTGTTTGTAGCTATTCTTAATGAAGAAAGGAGGATAAATATATATATATATATATATATATATATATATATATATATATATATATATGACAGATGAGAGAAGTATTTTATTCTTGAATGAATAATTTGTGTTATATTCAATCTCAACTTGGCCTTTAAATAGTCATTTACAACTCTAACAGAATGCATAAAGATAGGACCCTCTAACGATTTTCTAACTAACAAATCAAAACAAATTAACCGTGTAGAACAAACAAAATTCCTAAAGACTAGAGATTTGTTGAAATCCAAATAGCAACCGCTTCAACCTCCTCAACAGGATTAAATCTAACAATTCACCCCCTAAGCCTGTTGCATGAGATTCACCTCTATGACGCCAAGCTTCTGTCTCATCTCAATGAACCTGGCTCGCCCGAGCGCCTTGGTAAGAATGTCTGCAAGATGCTCTTCAGTGTTGATGTACTCGACCTCAACCTTCCCTCTCTCGACACACTCCCGAATGAAATGATACCTTGTATCAATATGTTTGCTTCGGTCATGGAAGACGGGATTCTTGCTGAGGGAAATGGCGGACTTGTTGTCTACCTTGAGCATGACGCTGCCGGTCTCCTTGTTCTTCAAGTCACCAAGGAGTTTTGCAAGCCAAATGCCTTGGCATGCCGCTGTTGTCGCGGCAATGTACTCGGCCTCGCAAGATGATAATGCCACGACCTTCTGCTTCTGAGATTGCCAGCTAATGAGGCTACTACCGAGGAAAAATAACACGCTAGTGGTGCTCTTACGGGTGTCAATGTCACCTGCCATGTCACTGTCGCTGTAGCCGATCAGCCGTGGTTCCTCCACCTTCTTTGCGTAGAGACAACCAAAGTGACGTGTGCCGGCGACGTAGCGAAGGATGCGCTTGACGGCAGCAAGGTGTTCGGTTGTCGGGTTCTCCATGAACCGACTCACGTAGCCCACCGCGTACGAGATGTCTGGGCGCGTGTGCACCAAGTACCGGAGGCTCCCGACGATGCTCCTGTAGGATGTGGTGTCAGTCGGAGGGGCTGAGCTTACCTTGCTTAGCTTGAACCTCGGTTCCATAGGGATGTGGCACGGGTTGCAATCCACCATGCCACTCTTCTCCAAGATTTTGAACGCATACGCCTCCTGACTGAGGGTGATGAAGCCATTGGACTGCTGCACCTTGATGCCGAGGTAGAAAGTGAGCAATCCCAAGTCACTCATTTTGAACAAGGCCTTCATCTCCTCCTTGAACTTGAAAATATCTTGTAGGTCTGTTCAGGTGATGATGAGATCGTCGACGTACACACCCACAAGTAGGCGAGTTGGACCTTTGCCACGTGTATACACAGCGTGCTCCTGTGCACTCCAGTGGAAACCAAGTGACAGTAGGCAACTGTCAAGCTTGGTGTTCCAAGCCCTCGGTGCTTGCCGCAGCCCGTACAGTGCCTTGTCAAGTTTCAGTACTTTGTGCTCCTGTCCTTCGATAACAAAGCCAGGAGGTTGGACGACGTATACCTCCTCCTTGAGGTCGCCGTTGAGGAACGTCGTCTTCACGTCCATGTGGTGCACCGTCCACCCCTCATGCGCGGCGAGTGCGATCAACAAACGGACGGACTCGAGGCGAGCAACCGGCGCGAACACTTCCTCGAAGTCCACTCCTTGCCTTTGCACATAGCCTTTTGCCACGAGCCGCGCCTTGTGCTTGAGGACGGCGCCGTGCTCGTCCTTCTTGATCTTGTAGACCCACCTCAAACCGATCGGACGGTGGCCGGGTGGGAGGTCTACCAGGTGCCATGTACGGTTCTCCTCAATGGAGCTTATCTCCTCGAGCATCGCTTGGCGCCAACATCGGTGTTTCTCGGCTTCAAAGAAAGTGGCAGGTTCCTCGTCAACCATGAGGTGCAGCTCGTCGACATCGAGCTCGCGGACGGTGGTCGTGTCAAGCAAGCTCGCCAAGGTCCTGTACCTGCGTGGCCCGTCGTCATCGGTGTCGAGCATGGCCGAGGCGTTGGTGGGTGACGAGACAAATTCCACTCCACGTTGTACCACCGAGTCGGATGTTTCTACCCCGGATGCCGGCGTCAACGGCCCTAGACTGGGTGCCACTGGTGTTGATGGATCGCCACCCCCGTGCACCGGCGTGCCTGCGTGTTCAACATGTGGTATAGTATACTCAACAGTAAATGTCTCACCTACGTTGTCTTGCACACCCCAGTCCCACTTGGCTTCCTCATCGAAGACAACGTCGCGTGTGACGTGCACGCGCTTGCTGGCTGGGTCGTATACCCGGTACGCCTTGGTGCCGGGCTCGTAGCCGATGAAGACCATGTGCTTGCTGCGCTCTTCTAGCTTCTGTAAGTTCGGCTTGACCACCTTGACGTGTGCTACACAGCCGAAGGTGCGGAGGAAGTGCACGCTTGGCTTGTGTCCGTGCCATGCTTCGTACGGCGTCTTGCCGTCGACGCTCCGTGTCGGCGAGCGATTAAGGATATAGACAGTCGTCGTGACCGCCTCGCCCCAGAACTTCCCGGGCATATCCTTTGCCTTAAGAAGACTACGCGCCATCGCGACGACCGTCTGGTTTCGGCGCTCGACGCCGCCATTTTGCTGTGGTGAGTACGGTGCTGTGAGTTGTAGTTTGATGCCGAGGCCCGCGCAATACTCACCAAATGCTACAGATGTGAACTCGCCCCCACGATCAGTACGGAGCGTGCGCAGTTTGGGTCCTGTCTCCACCTCGACATGGGCTTGAAAGTGTTTGATGGCTGTCGGCGCTTCATCCTTCGAACCAAGTAGCGTCAACCACATGTAGCGGCTGAAATCATCGACGAGGAGCAAGAAGTAGCGCTTACCACCAGGTGTCACCGGTGTGATCGGCCCGCAGATATCACCGTGAACGAGATCTAGCAGGTTGTCAGCACGGTACTTGGTCTCCTGCAGAAATGGCGTGCGGCGCTGCTTTCCAACAAGACAACTATCGCAGATTTGATTGACGTGTTCGATCTGTGGTAGCCCGTGCACCATGTTGCGGCGAGCTAACTTCCTGAGTGCTTCGAAGTTGAGATGGCCAAACCGTGCATGCCACCGCCATGCATCGTCATTGAGTCGTGCTGCTAAACACACTGGTTGTACAATATCAAGAGATAGAATGTACAGTCGGTTTTGGGCACGTTTTACCTTGGCGAGGAGGCATTGTTGACGATCTCGAATCGAGAGCACGCTGCCTTCGATCAAGACTTGGCAGCCGTTCTCATCGAGCTGCCCAAGGCTGATGATATTGCTTCGTAGCTTCGGGATGAAATAGACGCCGGTAAGGGCGCGGTGCTCGTCGTTCTGGCACGTAAACATCACCGTGCCATGACCTCGGATGTCGACGACGGATCCGTCCCCAAACTTAATGGAGCCCGTGACTCCAGTGTCCAGCTCGGCGAAGACCTCCTTGCAGCCAGTCATGTGGTTGCTGGCACCGGTGTCGAGGTACCATGCTTCACCGTGGTGGTTGTCCTCACGTCCCAGATGCACCTGAGCGTGCACCTCGTCGAGTACGACGTTGTTGGTCATGCCCACGGTGGTCTCGGCGAGCGTGTACTCCTGCGCCATCAGCAGTGCGGGCTCATCGTCGTCGACTTGCGTCAGATTGGCACGCTCATCGCGCTTCGGCTTGCGGCAGTCCTTCGCCCAGTGGCCGTAGATGCCACAATTGTGGCACTTACCCTTCTTGTCGCGTGTGCCACCGGACGCGTTGCCTTTGCCGTAGTTCGTGTTGCCGCGGCCACGACCTCTTGGCTTGCCGCGCCCACGACCATAACTTTTGCTACCGTCGGAGTAGGCGTCGCCTTCCTTCCTCTGCTTCATGCGAGCGAGCCACTCCTCTTCGGAGAGGAGAAGGCGGCTACTTGTGTCGCCGGAGTTGCTGCCAAGATCGTACCGCTCATCGACGGCTAGAAGACGACCGGTAAGCTCTTCTATTGACAGAGTCTTGAGATCCACTAAAGTCTCAATGGCGATGGCGACTTGCGTGTACTTGGATGGAACGACTCGAAGGAATTTTTAACTACCTTCTCGTCGTCCATTTCGTCGCCGAGTAGTTGCAGGTCGCTGACGAGTCCCGTGAGCCGCATCGCGAAGTCCTCGACGGACTCGCCGTCCTTGAACTTCATTGATTCGAAGTCAGGGCGCAATTTCTGCGCCTTGGCCTCGCGCACGCGCTCGACCCCCATCCGCATCATCTTCACAGCGTCCCATGCTTCCTTGGCAGTGTCTTTTACTGCCAGTATCCGCAGCATCTCTGGCGGCACGGCACGGAGTATGACGGACAGGGCCATCCTGTCGTCGCGGTAGTCGGCTTTTCCGGGTTCGATCGCCTCCCACAGGCCTTGCGCCTGCATGTTGACTCTCATTAAGAGAGCCCAATCCGCGTAGTTGGTCCGTGTCAGCATGGGGTACTTGAAGGTGAATGATGTCTCCTTCATAGATGTCGACGTCGTGGGGTTTTGGTCGTCGTTGGTTGCCATAGCTCTGATACCAAATGACAGATGAGAGGAGTATTTTATTCTTGAATGAATAATTTGTGTTATGTTCAACCTCAACTTGGCCTTTAAATAGCCATTTACAACTCTAACAGAATGCATAAAGATAGCACCCTCTAACGATTTTCTAACTAACAAATCAAAACAAATTAACCGCGTAGAACAAACAAAATTTCTAAAGACTAGGGATTTGTTGAAATCCAAATAGCAACCGTTTCAACCTCCTCAACAGGATTAAATCTAACAAAATATATATATATATATATATATATATATATATATATATATATATATATATATATATATACAGGTACATTGCGACACCATTCTTCTCATTTGATCAACTAATTTTGTGGCAAGCAACAAGCACAAAATGTTGAAAACTTAAACTTGTCATGGTACAGGAAGTTGAAGGAGTCGGCAGGAAAAAAAAAGTGGATGCAATCCTGAAACATGGATGGAATCTACAACGTCCTCACAATTACAGATACTGGGAGTTGATTTTAGTGAATATACAAGAACTCTGAAATGTTCTGAAATGTTCTAGAAAGTTGAAGGGTTAACTGTTTAGGAAGGATAAGTCTAATTTTAGATGCTTAGGATTAGGTTTATATATATATATATATATATATATATATATATATATATGTCAAAGATCTCTGATTCAATTGGTTAGAGTTAAGCATATTCCTCTAAGAGGTTATAGGTTCGAGCAATGGGGAAGCACATATAATTTTTTGTAGGGGAATAAATGTGAGTGCGGTGCTGGTGCGGGCCATCAGACTGGGAGTGTGGCATTTGGGCCGAGTTTGTAGGACTTCGGACCAGAAATCTGTAACACAATTACTTTGCTTCAAATATATATATATATATATATATATATATATATATATATATATATATATATATAATGAGGCTTCAAAATGGTTCAAAAGTGAGCCGTCTAAGTCCTATATATATTATTATCAATTAATTATTTTTAAAAACTTAATATTACGTACAAAATTGTTGGAAAAATGTAAATTTATTATAAATAACAATACAAGGATTCAAATTCAATCAACCAAAATATCTTCCATCTTAACAACATGATTTAGAAGAGATGTTTGTTTATAATTAGATACTATTACGTAGCTAACCGTTTCAAGATTCTTTATGAAAAGTAGAAATATATTAATAACTAATTATAATTAAAATATAATTAACTATATAAAAAAAATTCTTATTAAAATATATATAATAAATTTAAATTTAAATATATTTAAATAATTTTATATTAAATTTAGAAGAAAAAATGTGTGTGTACTGCTATATATTTTAGGATTTAGATTACGATTCACTTTAGGATTTATTTTAGTTTACTTTTCTTTCATTCTTTCTATTTCATCTTTATCTATTTCCTTTTACTTAATTTTATTTCCTTTTTTCATACTTTAAATGAATAATAACAATCTAATACTTATACAATGATCAACTTATTAACTAATAATAAGAAATTTGATGTACTCATTGATTTATTAACTTGTTCATTTGTCTGTTGTATCTAAAGATATGCTTAGCCACTAAAATATTTTTAAAATTCCAAATTACGAAACAAAGGGCTTACACAAAGATAGTGCCTCGGCTTTTAAGTTGGTCTCCTCCAATATATTGTTGACCCCCACGTAGAAGTTGAGGGAGTGACTTATGAGTTTGTACCTGTTAAATTTGTTTATCCATGTGATTCAATAAAGACAATTCTTTTGTTTAGTCCCACATAGAAAATGAGAAGTCATTCTCCTTTTCATATATTGTTTTACCCCTCTTAGTGGGTAAGTGGGCTTTGTAGGGGATGGACTAGATCTCATCCAATCCGCGAGCGGGTGAGCGATTTTATGCGCGTTTATATGTCGCACTTAGCGCTGAGACAAAAATAATTTCATAACTTATTTTATTTTATTTTTTATTTTCGTTGGTTTGGTCTGATGGGTTGCTGGTCTTCTGCGGAATCGTTCTCACGTAATCCCGTTACGGAAAAAGTGAAAAATGTTACGTGAGAGAGATATATTCAGAATACGATCCTGAGATCTGAGAACAGAAATCAGTTTTTTCCTTCTCACTCTCGCTCTCTGTTCGGAACGAAAGAAAAATCGTACAGAGACGAAAAAGAAAAGAAAAACACCAGAACCTAAATTCCTCCAAAAAAAATTTCCGTCCAATCTCTCTTCTTCGGACAAGGTTGTGATCGTTCGTGGAATTCGTCACCTGGTGCACGTGAAGTGGATCGAAGGATTCGTTGTATCTCGGGGATAGATCGTCAGGAACCCGATGTACTGTTCGTGGGACGAAATTCTATTCTAAGAACAGCGTGTAACGTGCCTCGAATTCTCTACTATTTTCTGTCTTCAGTTTTACGTCGTCCAATTTGTATTCTTTAAAACAATTTCCAACAGAAACCACACGAGGGTGGAGGGACTTGTTCCTGAGTCCCCATGGTCACTCATCCAGTGTAGAGTTCTTCTTTTGGACCCACACAAGGGTGCAGGAACTTGCTCCTGAATGTCTATGTATCATTTGTCAGTTAGTATTGTTCGCCATCTAGACCCACGCAAGGGTGGAGGGAGGTACTCGAAAAATGAGAGTTAAATCCAACATTATGTAGAATTGTCAATAGAGTTTGTTAAATGTGTGTCCACAATGAGTTATGGAACCTTTAATTACTAGTATTAAACAAAGCATTCGTATTAACCAATAAATACGACAAGGAGTTGCTAAGGGAGAGAGCATACCATAATTCCTCTTTCTTTTTAACACCAAGGATCCAAAACGTGACACATATGAGGGGTTTTTTATTCTTCTTTTCCAACTGTACATGTTTGCAAGATGGGAAATCAATTGTATGTAAATAGTCTACCTAATGGTGTGGTGGTGATCATGAATCATGTGAATTGAAGTCAAAGTCACGTTTTGCACAAGTATCCACGATAGATATGGTAGATTTAATCATAGAGAATAAAGGATCCCATGATCGTAGAGAATAAATTAATATGGTAAGAGAAATCTATATTGTCACTCCCCCAAAAATATTGTGCACTGTCATGTCAAGTGGGAGATGGTAGACGATGTTTGTGGGAGGAGATTAACAATTTGGTGGGTGGTAGTATAATTTATCCATAAAAGGGACGAGCCATCCAGAGAATCATAGCCTATGAAAGTTGTGGGTCAGCAACATGCATCTTTCCAAGCTGTTTTGCACTCATAAACAGTATTTTATTGTAGAAAAAGAATAAATATACAAAAAATTTCGTTCAGAGCAACGAAAAAATAAAAAATTTTAATAAAAACATTCAATTTTAAAAAAATTCAATAATAGGATCAGAACTTTCTTCCTAAGAACGTTTTACGTTTTTTTGTTAAAAAAATAAAAAATTCGTTAGAAAAGCCATATATATATATATATATATATATATATATATATATATATATATATATATATATATATATATATATCCTCTATATAAAGTCAAAACTAGGCTTCACCGTGAAAAAATTTCGTTCCAAAAATACCCTTCAACATATTTAGTAATTAAAAGAATACCTACAATAAATTCCACTAACAACCATTTAAGAGATACAATAATGACAACAATTTAAGAAAATCAAAGGGTTCATGCTACTTGCTAAGTCTTTTAAATTGTTACCAAAGAATTCGAAGGGTTGAACCATTAACCTATATAGTTAAAAGCAGTAGAAATAAATTAACTCATCAACATCATTCACTCCAATATACGTGCAAAGCACGTACATATATACTAGTATATCTCCTCTATATAAAGCCAAAACTAGGCTTCACCGTGAAAAAATTTCGTTCCAAAAATACCCTTCAACATATTTAGTAATTAAAAGAATATCTACAATAAATTCCACTAACAACCATTTAAGAGATGCAATAATGACAACCATTTAAGAAAATCAAAGGGTTCATGCTACTTGCTAAGTCTTTTAAATTGTTACCAAAGAATTCGAAGGGTTGAACCATTAACCTATATAGTTAAAAGCAGTAGAAATAAATTAACTCATCAACATCATTCACTCCAATATACGTGCAAAGCACGTACATATATACTAGTATATCTCCTCTATATAAAGCCAAAACTAGGCTTCACCGTGAAAAAATTTCGTTCCAAAAATACCCTTCAACATATTTAGTAATTAAAAGAATATCTACAATAAATTTTACTAACAACCATTTAAGAGATGCAATAATGACAACCATTTAAGAAAATCAAAGGGTTCATGCTACTTGCTAAGTCTTTTAAATTGTTACCAAAGAATTCGAAGGGTTGAACCATTAACCTATATAATTAAAAGCAGTAGAAATAAACTAACTCATCAACATCATTCACTCCAATATATGTGCAAAGCACGTGCATATATACTAGTATATAATAAGAAAACTTATTAAGCTTCACCGTAAAATTTTCATATTCCAAAAATGCCCTTCTCAACATATCAAAATATGTTTAATTAACTAGGAGTAAACATGTAAATTATACACCTATCCACTAACATAATTACTAACAACTAAAATCACACACTTCCACCTACAATAAATGTTCACCATCTCAAAAATAAATTTGCTTCAAAATATTTTATATTATTTTAAAATAGGTTTGTCATGTAAGTATATATTTTAAAAGGGAGAAAAACACAAACAAAAGACACGTGCAACGCACGTGCGTGACTTCTAGTATATATAAATAGAAAAACGCTCTTTGGAAGGACGTTTTTTCTAGAAAAAAACGTCCTTTCTAAGAAAGTTTTCTTTTTTTTATATTTTTTTACTTTTCTCTCTTCTCTCTCTCACTCTCACTCTTTCTTCTCCTCTCTCTCTCTCTCTCTCTCTCTCTCTCTCTCTTTTCTCCTCTCTCTCTCTCTCTCTCTCTCTCACCCACTCACTCTTCTCTCACCCGTCCACTCTCTCTGACTCACTCACCCGTCCACTCTCTCTGACTCTCTCACTCACTATCTACTTTTCTAGCATAAAGAAAAAATTGATAACAGAAGAAAAAGTGAAGGAGAGAGAAGAGAGGCATGAGAGTGATACAAGAGTAAAGAGAAAGAGATAGTCTGTTAGGTGTGTTAGGGAGCGAGAAAGCGAACCTGAGTGAGAGAAAATGTTAGAAAAAGAGAGAGAGAGTGGAAGCGAACCTGAGTGAGACCAAATGTTAGGAAAAGAGAGAGAGTGGGAGTAAAAAATCAGAGCAAATGTTAGGAAAAGAGAGAAAGAGGGCTCTTTAAGCAATGGGTCCCAATTTTTTAAGGTCCTAATTTTTTAAGAAATTGTTGCGGAAAGAGCTAGCAATGGTCAGAGAGAGAACAAGGGTGAGAGAGAGAGAGAGAGAGAGAACGAAACGTGAGAGAGAGAGAGAGTATTAGGGAGAGAGAGAGTGTGCTAGGGAGAGAGAGGGAGCAGAGAGTGAGTGTGAGAGAACAGGAACGAGAGTGAGAGAGAGCGAGAAGGAGAGTGAGAGAGAAAAGAGAAGGAGAGTGAGAGAGAGAGAGTTACCACATAGAGACAGAGAGTAGAGAGAGAGATGAGCGGGAACGAGAGTGTGAGAGAGAGCATACCGAGATTAGAGAGAGAGAGAGAGAGAGAGAGAGTGAGAGAAGAGAGAGAGTGAGAGAAGAGAAGAGAGAGAGAGAGAGAGAGAGTGAGTGAGAGAGTCAACAGAGAGAGAAGAGAGAAGAAAGAGAGTGTGAGTGAGAGAGAGAGAGAGAGAGAGAGTGTTGGTTTTGGTTTTGCTTTGGTTTTGCTTTTCTTGCAAAAGCTCAAGTTCCCCTTCCTTTGTTTAGTCCCACATCGGATGCACCAAAGCCTTCATGTGTACATATATTACTTTCTCCTCTTTGCTCTATTAAGTTGTTGTGTGGGGAACCCCTTGGGCCACACGCGCGCGCCGCCGCCGCCGCCCGGCCCGGCTCGGCTCGGTTCGGTTCGGTTCGGTTCGGTTCGGTTCGGCGCGCGTAACGGGTGCGGGTACGCGCCCACATCTGCTGGCGCCGAATGCCGATCCGATTTCCTCTTCGGGTCGGGCTGGGACCCTAAAATTCTTTTTGCTCCTTCTTCTTTCTTTCATTTATTTTTTTCTTAAACGTTGGAATTAAGTTCTGAAACGTTACAATTGTTTGAACGTTACAAATCCTCATGTCCAGGTTCATTCGTAACGGCTGAATTAATCGTACATTAATTCAGACCGTTATACAAATGTTTTATATATATACACATCTGGTTTCTTTGTAAATCGATCAGAAAATTTCGTACTCCAAACCTCTGTCAATATTATATTCAATTTCCGTTGTCTCCGAGCTCTGGGCAGAGCTAAGTTCTGGTCGTTCTCTCCAAGTCGTGTGCGGCAACGAGATACCGGTAGTGCGGGGGTTTTACCACTAGGAGCTTCGGGTACGTCTGCACACAGATCCCGAATAAACTCTTAGGGCAGTGCTTCGTGCACGACTTCCCCAGAGGCCGGTAACATCTACTTTTATTTTTTGTATTCTAGAATTTTTAATAAGAAAAGAAAAGAAAAAATTATAACAATCTAAGAGTTTATTCGTGTTAGAATTGTTTCAATAGTTTTGTTAGAAATTTCTATATTCAAATTGTTTAGAACTTGCTTAAGTACACAGACTATCACTATATATCACTATATATGAAGCAACAAACACCATATTACGAATTTGCTTAAGTACAACAGAAACTCTATATAGAACAGACTATCACTGTATGTTATAAAATTTGCTTCTCACTGTTTAGCAAATTTTCACTGTCCTAGAATTTCCTTCTCACTGTCTGTTAGAATTTGATTCTCACTGTTTAGCAAAGTTACTGTTGAAAACTCTATATAGTTTATTTGTCTGTTAGAATTTGCTTCTCACTGCATGCTAAGTTGATTTATTTCAATTGTTTTAAAAACTTTATATAGTCAATAAATTTCTATATTAAAATTGATTTGCTTCTCAGTGTCTATTATAAAATTAATTTATTCTAAATAATTGAAAGTTACTGTAGCAAATTAATTTTCTACAAATTCAACAAGTTGATTTCGTAGCAAATTAATTTTCTACAAATTCAACAAGTTGATTTCGTAGCAAATACAAGTTGACTGCTAACAGTTAACAGTCACTGTAGCAATTTATTTCAATTCCTCAATTGATTTATTTATTTACTTATCAAATTGCTTACTATTGTGTCAATTGCAAATTTGCTTCAAGTGTTTTAAATATTGTTAGTACATTTGATAATTCTGTCAATTGCAATTTTTTAATCACTTAGTATTTTGAAAGCAATTTTGGACCAAAAGAAAATAGTTTAGTAAAAAGGAAATTGCAAATAAATCTTGAATCTAAAGTTTCAAAGTAGAGACAAACTCGGGCACAAGCCGAAAGGGTCCTTCTGTCAACCGGGTGTAAATAACCCTAAGCGACACGGTATTTAAGAGTCTTCGGACCACCGCTAGCTGGAAACCGGCCCCTACAGCTAACCTGAGTTGATCAACACTTGAAAAACTAAAGATTTTAAGATTGTTTAGCAAAGACCACCTAAACTATTATCTTGTAGAAGGCCAAGGAAAACCCAAGTCTAATTTTCCGTATAAACCCAAAATAGAATTTCTTCAAGAAGAAGAAAAAAAAAAAACTTTCAGCCTAACCACCACAACCATCACCACCAAAACTAAAAACCTAGAACTTCAGTCAGACTCAGTTAGACCAGAAGCGAACATGCTTCACAAAGGTTCTTCGAGTTCCTTAAGGTCTGTAAGCTTTCAACCCCTTATTAACCTCTCTTACCATTCTGATGATTGGTGGTTGGATTCTGGAGCAAATGTTCACGTTTCGTTTGATCGCTCCTGTTTTTCAAACTATCAGGAATCAAGTGGAGGAGGTGTGACCCTAGGAGATGGCTCAACGGCACAAATAATTGGAAGAGGAAAAGTTAACCTGAAAATGACATCAGGAAAAATCTTAACTCTTCATGATGTTCTTCATGTGCCGTCTGTCAGGAGGAACCTAGTTAGTGGATCCCTTCTTGTAGCCTCAGGATACAAAATTGTAATGGAGGCTAATAAAGTTGTTTTTTCTAAGCATGATTCTTTTATAGGAAAAAGGCTTTGTAAAAGACGGTCTTTTCATTTTAAGTACAATGAATAAAATGTCTGATGGTTCTCTCATTGTCTCTAATATAGAATCATCAAATGTTTGGCATGGCAGACTAGGTTCTATTAAAAGAATGATGACCTTAGATCTTATTCCCAAGACTCCAATAGATGACAAACACAAATGTGAAATCTGTGTTCAAGCCAAACACACTAGATTACCTTTCAAATCTGTAGAAAGAAATTTTGACCTTCTAGAACTTATCCATAGTGATGTATGTGACTCAAATAGGATTTTGACCAGAGGCGGTAGAAAATACTTTGTTACGTTTATAGATGATTATTCAAAGTATTGTTACATCTACCTTCTCAAAACCAAAGATGAAGTTCTAGATAGATTTAAGGTCTACAAATCTGAAGCTGAGAATCAATTAGAAAGGAAGATTAAGATCCTTAGATCTGATCGTGGTGGAGAATATACCTCAAACGAAATGACTAACTTCTGTGAAGAACATGGAATAATTCATGAGGTAACTGCTCCATATTCACCTCAGTCTAACGGAGTTGCTGAACGCAAGAACCGCACTCTATTAGATATGGTGAATGCCATGCTTCTCAGCTCTGGTGCTCCTGATAACTTGTGGGGAGAAGCTCTTTTAACTGCCTGTTACATTCTTAATAGGATTCCTAGTAAGACAAAAGATAAGACTCCCTATGAGCTGTGGAAAGGTAGAGCACCTAGGATTAATTACCTTAGAGTTTGGGGATGCCTTGCTAAAGTCGGAATTCCCGAACCTAAAAAGAGAAAGATTGGTCCCAAGACTGTAGACGCTGTTTTCATAGGATATGCCTTAGACAGCTATGCCAATAGATTTCTAGTGACTCACTCAGAAGTAAATGAAATCTCTAACAATACCATTATAGAAGCAAGAGATGCCGTTTACTTTGAAAACATATTTCCCTTTAAGGATAGAAGTTCAATCTCTTCCTCCATACCCTCTACTAGTTCTCAAGTCCAAATACCTATCTCTCAATCTTAACAAGACTTAGAACCAAGACGGAGTAAAAGGAATAGGATTGAGAAAAATTTAGGAGAAGGATTCTTCACATTTTTGATAGAGGGTGATCCCTCAACTTATGAAGAAGCAATGTCGTCTCCTGATGCTCCCTTCTGGAAAGAAGCCATTAACAGTGAATACAACTCCATCATGGAGAATAACACTTGGTTTCTAACAGATCTACCTTTAGGGAATAAACCAATAGGTTGTAAGTGGATTTTCAAGAAGAAACTCAGAGCCGATGGTACTATAGAGAAATACAAAGCTAGATTAGTTGCTAAGGGTTTTACCCAGAAGAAAGGGTTAGATTACTTTGATACCTACTCTCCTGTAGCTAGGATCACATCCATTAGAACTCTCTTGGCCTTAGCATCCATTCATGATATGCTAATCCATCAAATGGATGTAAAGACAGCATTCTTGAATGGAGATCTAGAGGAAGAACTTTATATGGACCAACCTGAAGGTTTCATTGCTAAAGGTCAAGAAAAGAAAGTCTGCAGATTAGTAAAATCCCTCTATGGCCTGAAACAAGCTCCTAAACAATGGCACAATAAGTTTGACAAAGTAATTGGTGAATATGGTTTCTTGTCAAATGAGTATGACAAATGTATATACTCTAAAGGTACATGTAAAAGTTGTGTCATTTTATGCTTGTATGTAGATGACATCCTTATCCTAGGTTCATCGCTGGAATTGATAAATACTACAAAGAACTATTTATCTAGCCAGTTTGATATGAAAGACCTAGGAGAAGCCAACTTAATTTTAGGAATGCAAGTGACCAAAGGCAAAGAGGGTTATACTCTATCTTTAGCACATTCAATTGAAAAAATGCTAAAAAGATTTGAGTTATTTGATAAGAAACCTGTCCTTACTCCTTATGACAGCAGTATTGTACTGAAAAAGAATGAAGGACCACCTTTGGAACAACACAAATACTCACAGATGATAGGCTCCCTTATGTACATAACAAACAGGACAAGACCTGATATTGCATTTGCTATTGGGAGACTAAGCAGATATACCAGTAACCCAAATCAGTCACATTGGACTGCCTTGGATAGGGTATTTAGATATCTCAAGGGCACCCTAGATTACAAACTTTATTTTACTAGGCACCCTGATATCATAGAAGGTTATTCAGATGCAAACTGGGTAACCGACTCACATGATATAAAATCTACTACTGGATATGTATTTACTCTAGGAGGAGCTGCAATCTCCTGGAGCTCTTGTAAGCAAACTATCATAGCTAGGAGTACAATGGACTCCGAAATGATAGCTTTAGATACAACTTGCACAGAAGCTGAATGGCTTAAAAATCTTATTATGCATATACCTGTTTCTCTTAGTCCTGTTCCTGCAATTTCTATAAATTGTGATAATAAATCTGTTATTGAACTACTAAAGCATGATTCTGTGAATGCTAAGATGAACAGGCACCTGCAGCTGCGCTTCAAGTCAATCAAAAGCCTACTAGGCAAATATGTGGTTCTTGACTATATAAAGTCAGAAAAGAACCGTGCAGATCACTTGACGAAGGGTCTGTCTAGGACTTTGATCCTAGAATCATCGAGGGGGATGGGGTTAAGCCCATAAGTTAGTCACCAGCAGTGGGAACCCAACCGAGTCTGACTGGAGATCCCAAGAAGCCGGTTCAATGGGTAGAAACAAGCTGAACTTAGGTGACTTTATGGAACACTGACTCGAGACTAAAATCTCATTAAAATAAAGCCCAAGCGGCTGTACATGTGTACAATAATTCTCCATCCCTATGGTGACAGTGTTCCTGTGTGATATGGTTAGGATGAGTTTAAAACTCTTAATAGGTCCAAGCTGTAATGCTAGGTTGATTCATATCACCAACCATTAAGGACTTACCTATATGAGAGGTCGTGAAGGCCGCGACTATGGGACAGGGCGATCCCAGACAACTCTCATGAATGTGGAAAGTGCGCATGGCCATTTAAAAGCGCCACCCGATAGACCAAGGACCTCTAGCGTACTATGTGTGCTATTTTTCTAAATCTGGTTCAAGAAGTCTGATTCAAGGCATAGTCCATCAAGCACTTCTTCAGATTAAGGCAATAGTCACTACGTGAGATTCAAGGCTGTAGTCCATCTCATCTATGCATAGTATTTTACTGCCCAGATGCTCTCTCTCACTCTCTCTCTATTTTACTTCACTCTTATCTCTGTTTCGGAACTTGACCTTTTGGGGGGGGATTGTTGGTTTTGGTTTTGCTTTGGTTTTGCTTTTCTTGCAAAAGCTCAAGTTCCCCTTCCTTTGTTTAGTCCCACATCGGATGCACCAAAGCCTTCATGTGTACATATATTACTTTCTCCTCTTTGCTCTATTAAGTTGTTGTGTGGGGAACCCCTTGGGCCACACGCGCGCGCCGCCGCCGCCGCCCGGCCAGGCTCGGCTCGGTTCGGTTCGGCGCGCGTAACGGGTGCGGGTACGCGCCCACATCTGCGGGCGCCGAATGCCGATCCGATTTCCTCTTCGGGTCGGGCTGGGACCCTAAAATTCTTTTTGCTCCTTCTTCTTTCTTTCATTTATTTTTTTCTTAAACGTTGGAATTAAGTTCTGAAACGTTACAATTGTTTGAACGTTACAAATCCTCATGTCCAGGTTCATTCGTAACGGCTGAATTAATCGTACATTAATTCAGACCGTTACACAAATGTTTTATATATATACACATCTGGTTTCTTTGTAAATCGATCAGAAAATTTCGTACTCCAAACCTCTGTCAATATTATATTCAATTTCCGTTGTCTCCGAGCTCTGGGCAGAGCTAAGTTCTGGTCGTTCTCTCCAAGTCGTGTGCGGCAACGAGATACCGGTAGTGCGGGGGTTTTACCACTAGGAGCTTCGGGTACGTCTGCACACAGATCCCGAATAAACTCTTAGGGCAGTGCTTCGTGCATGACTTCCCCAGAGGCCGGTAACATCTACTTTTATTTTTTGTATTCTGGAATTTTTAATAAGAAAAGAAAAGAAAAAATTATAACAGAGAGAGCATTGAGTGAGAGTGAGTGAGTGAGAGAGTGAGTGAACAGAGAGAGAGGAGAGATATTTAATATAAAAAAAGAAAAATGCCCCTAAGAAGGACGTTTTTCCTAGGAAAAACGTCATTCCAAATGGCGTTTTCTTATTATTTTTATTTTAAATATTTTTTTTTGTTAACGTTTTTTTTTTTAACGGAGGTGGACGAAAATCTTATTTAAAAGCGTAAAACGTCCTTAGAAAGGGCGTTCTGATGTTTTTTTTGTAAATTTCGAAAATCTCATGCTTTCAGTGGAATTCTTATTATTTTCATTGCTTTGAACGAAATTTCCCGATAAATATATACAAGAGCATCTCCAACACCATGTTGTGAGTTTGAAAAAAATAATTGCCACGTAGGAATCACAACTTCATATTTCAAAAAACAAACAATTTAATATAAATTTGAAGTTGGTTGTAAAGTTAACATAGTAATGACATGACAAAAATAATATGAAGTTGGTTGTCGAGATATAGATAATGGACTTTGTAATACTTTACTTTCACATCATCAATTGTGAATAAAAATATTTATAAAAAAGAAATAAGTGGAAAGGTTGTCTTGGAAGTAAAAAAAAAAAAAAGTAGTTTTAATTGTCTTTTCAATATCTTTGTATTGGAGAACATTTTTCTATCTCATTGTCTTGTGTGAATATAATCTTACCATATAAGAAAGACATTATCTTGTGTTTTATATCAGATAAGAAAAATTACAACATAAAACACGATAATAGGGTTGAAGATGCTCTAAGCAAGAAGATAGGATTTGGAAATAGAGAAATATTACCAGTTAAAAATTTATATAAAAAAAATGTATCGAGAGATATAGAAGAGAAAAAAACCATCAATGTTTCTGTTCCTTTTTTAACTTTTTTTCTCTTCTATTTCCGAGCATCTGATAACAAATCTTTTTTGTATTTAGCATATAAAGATGTCAAGATCCAAATTATGTTTTGAGTCAGTGTGATGTTACGAATTTATATTCAAACCCCACGCACCATTAGAGAAGTTGTACATTAACGTTTATGTCTTTAGTTAACAACTAAACTTGTTTTATCAAGTAACGAATTGTTACTGTGAAGATATGTTTTATGTAGTACTCACGCGACCGAAAGGAAAGGAAAAGATAACCATATCTAAACTAGGAAATCTATCTAAGATTTGATTTTAAATTGTTGTTACTTTTAAAAAAGTGACACTAGAATGAGTTTTCGACAAGAGAACCTCAGGCCTAGGTGTGAGCGTCTGGTTTATCCGATTTCAAGGAAACTGACATAGTCATGGACGGAACTAGGGTCCAGCCCTCCCAAGCTATAGATCGGGATCAATTTTATAAAAACTTTACCATAGTATGGATTAAATTGTCAATTAATATAATTAAGTTCCCTCCCCCAATCTCTCCTCTCATTGTTTGTTGTGTTAGTGCTAGGACAGCCGCATGCGTACCTGCGATCTCAATTCGGTTTTGCGTTCGCCTTTGGCACACGCGACCCCTCCTCCAACCCATTCATCAGCACCTCCCTCTTCGTCCTCAACTCCGTTCCTGATGACGAAACCTACGACTATGCAAAAGGTTACATGGATGATGATGGATAGGGTCGGGGTTCAGACTTGTGAGTATTGTATGTCCAGTCTCCAGTTGGTACTCATGACTTGCTTAAATTTTTCTTTTTCTTTTTCACAAACACTGAATACACAAGAATAATTCCTTCATCCCTTCATTTCTAAAGCATTTGAAATTTTTTTTTTTTTTTTTTTTTGATGGAATCGAAGAGCTTACTCTAATGTATCTACGTTTAATTTGGTCTATTGGCTGATACGATAACTATTCAATTGATCAGAGGCTACACGAGTTCTACTCAAATTTTAATTGCTTTAAAATTTTAATATAACACTTCATAAAATCCTACAACTCTAATACGACGAAACTTGTCTTTTGCCAAATTA
The DNA here is from genome assembly GCA_036927795.1 of Iris macrosiphon. Lineage (NCBI taxonomy): Eukaryota > Viridiplantae > Streptophyta > Magnoliopsida > Asparagales > Iridaceae > Iris > Iris macrosiphon. The sequence continues at coordinate 168,002,738 of JAYESA010000003.1, forward strand.
TTATGGTTCATTTGCTTATTTTTGCTAACTTGATTTTTTTCTAACTTGTTGCCAACTGATAGTTCTTTTACTTGGAAACGTAATTCCTAGTTAAGATCAGATTTTTTTTTTTACAAAGTAAACCATACATGTTAAAATTTTACAAAGTAAAATCACAAATATGTCATTTCCTGAAGACACATTTTTGTACACGTCCTACTTGTCCTAGCATACTAAGGTTACATAATTTTTGTTGACTTTACATTTTTTATGTAATGTATGATGAAATGAAGTAATTTACGAGAAAATGATGAATTGAGTATTTGTTATCTATATTTACAATGAATGTATATGTCTTTTTAAGTTTATTGTCAATGATAGGTTATGAATCGTCGAATTTATAAAGAAAAGTTTGACCTGGACATAGTCAAAATCAAATAAAACAAAATTCTAAAAATTCTAAACCAAAACTGAACTGAAAGCCATAACCGAAATCGAACCTAAACGATAATCAATTCGATTTACTAGGTTTGTTTGATTGGACTATTATTTTTGTTTAATGGATCGGGTCTAAAGTTAAAATTATGGTTATAATATATATTAAAAATTATAATTTTTATACAAAAGTTTATTGTATTTCAAAGTTGGATCCAAAATTAGACAAGTTATTAAATTATCAAAGTTGTACTTTAAAATACATACATAGAACTGTTATTTTAAAATATATACATTTTTAATTACAGAATATACATAAAATTGAGGGTTTTTAATAATTATATAAGTCTTATTAGATTTTCAGTTTTGGAACGAAATCGAAAGTCAAAATCGAAACCAGATAATTTTTTTTTAGTATTTTCAAAATCGTTATTCGATTCAATTAGGTTTGATTCGGTCCTTGATTAAAAACCAAATAATACTGACGCCTAAATCTCTATACTTACACTGTATGGTCTTGTAATAGATTTTATAACCACTAGTAACGTACGCGTGCATTGCACGCACGTAAAAAATTTAATAATTTTTTAATATAAATTTACTTATAAAAAATGTTGTCCGTAGGAATTGAACTCAGACAACTAAGAAAAATATCTCACATCTTAACCAATTGAGTTAAAATTATTTAATTATAACTAAATTATATTAGGTAGTTAAATAATTATTTAAAAAAAATTTATATGTACTTTCCTCCAGGTTAGGAACTAAGTTCCCAAGAGGGATTCGAGCCACCTTGTATGAATAGAGATATAGAGACGTGTGCTTGCAAACCGACCAACAATAGCTCATTTAGTACATTATTTTGTTCAGAGAAACAATATCGGCCATAGATCTCGGTAAGCGTGCAACTCGGGCGGGATAAACTCGAGCTCGATCGGGTAAACCCGATAATGGGTTGGGTTAGAGTTGAAGATACTCGGGTTTGAGCTCGGGTTCAGGTTAAAATATTTGAACCCGATTAAAAATCGGGTTGGGCTCGGGTTCATGTGTCGGGTTACCCAAAGAACCCGAAACCCGACATACATATAATTTTTATATATTTACACATATTGTTCCATACTTCTTCAATAAAAATTTTAAACCATAAATTTCTCCATCCAAACTTTTTAACTCATTATCCCAAATCTCATTTTAGTTTATATTTTGTAATTGTTAGTCCTGAAATCAAATCAAAGTAGAGGAGATCCACAAAGTAGTGACTCACACAAGATCATTCCTCTACAAAAGTTGGTACACTGAGATTCACACAAGAGTGCATCTTCAGTGACACACAACTCCACAGAAGCACTGTACCAAGAACAGGTTAAAACTGACCAAAGAGAAAAGGAAAGAACAAAAACAGCAAGAATCAGAAAATGTTCTTCTCTTTACGTTTGCAGACGCTACAATAAGAAATAACGAACACAAAAAAGAAAAAATAAAGAAAGAAACTCCTTGCTGGGGTGATCAAAGCCACCGGTGCTCAAGGCAAGATTCGCCCTACACGACGATCTACCCCTAGGATCCAGCAAGTTCACACGAGAACTTTTGGAACGCTCTGTAACACCCCGTTCCGTTCTAGCGGACTGCCGGCTCAAACGGCAAAAGTACAACTGTCCCGACCCGCTTTGCCTCAAACGAGAAGCAAAGGATATCCAGACTTGTCCCTACAGGAATCAGCTTAGGCTTTCAGAGGCTCGCTTGACGTATCGCTCTACCGAGGCGAATCATTGCTAAGGTGGGTGGCTACGGTGAACTTGTCTTTGCTTAGCCAGCACACATAAAATCTGGAATATTCAAGCTAGTCGCTAGGTGAATCACCCTCTGCATGCTAATGAATCCAACGCACCTAGCTAAGAGAATAATCCCAACTTGTATTGCTATGCTAGAACATGGAATTTAAATACTGCTTATATTCAGATCCTCGCATGCTAAGTCCCTAACGGCTTCATCTCTCGGCTTACCTTCGGGTCCGAGCAAACGTGTTTACTTATGCTCCTTAGAAACGCATGCTTGTCTGCTTGTAATGTTGCCTTATTTTTATCCAAACCCCGAGAGACTACTACGTAGTCGTTCCGTGCCTGAATGAACCTGCTAGTATCCGGGACCGTTGGGCCTCCAAGGCAATCCCCGAACCAGGGGCACGCATCAGGGTAATAAATAATGAACGTGAATCCTATAACGTGACAACTGAATGATAATCACATAAAGTTTATATCTGAACGAGAATCACATCATGTAACGAACGAATCTCAGCTCTTGGAGCAAACGCTCATTCAGATCACAAATCATGGATTATCATTCAAGTTGTGGATTAAAACTGACCCTGACCTGCATGTCGCGGACAACTCAGAAACGAGGCATCGTTCCATGGGCGGTCTCTGGGGTACTGGAACCGACCCGATCCGGATGGAACATAACGTAATAGTCTCACGTGATTGACGGAATGGTTTGCAGCGCCTCACGTGCTTTCGTTGCATTCTCTACCCGCCAATGACTATGGTCCTTTATGGCTATGCCAGCGACTAACGTTCATATAGATAAGTTATCCTCGCTTAGCGGCTATCCGCGTGCAAGTTATTGCATCGCATCAAGAAAACAACAGAACACCTGAACGATCATGTTAAAACGGCTCTCGTGTTTGCATATGCTATGCTCCTGTATGTTTATACATGTCCGTGCTTGAATTAACAATGTTTGCCTTGGACAGGGAAGGTAAAATGGTAAGTCTCGCCGTGTTTTCTCTCATGTCGCACGGCGCACTGCCACACGAGTTGGGCTATTCAAATCTTGCATGAAACTGATCCTAAGGCAACTAGAAAGACAACTTAATAGTTGGTGCACGGAACCTGTATTACGTGTTTGGATTTGTCGAGCGGGCGAGTAGCTTTCCCACTAGTGCATTCAATGTACTGATAATCCACCAGTTTGTATGCAGGGTGCGGGAGAACCTCGTTCAGTGCGGATGCCTCTTTCGTGCGTGCTAAGGTATGGAGATCACTCCGAAGCAACGGTGCGTCCGGAACTGAAGCACATATACAAGACGTAATGTTGTGAACATCGCCTGAACATCGTGTCACTACCACATTATGAAAACAGGGGTATTTTTGACTTTTTAATAATATTTAATATTATTATAGTTACAATTTAGTAATTCCGTGATAGGTATATTAATTTAAATAATTATGGGGTGTGTAATTAAATATAGTATCAGATGCAGTGTTCATTTATTTTTAGCTAGCAGATTGACCTAGAAGCCAGTAGATGAGCACCTGTCGGAGTTATGGAATTTTGAGGTTAATTGTTTTATTTTAGAATTAATTTATTGGAGGTGTAATTAATTACCGTATTTTTATTTAATATTTTTGCGCATTGCCTTTGCTTCGATATCTGGAGCACTACCCTGACTTTTGTCTTCCAACAAATTTCACAACCTTGCCCTAGACGTGCCTGTCTTCCATCCTGATATTTTTGCAACTCATAATTATGCTCTCTGTGCATTATTTCTAGCCGCACAAAAATTGTCGCGGACGTTATTTAATAAAATTCCTATTTTTGTATCGTTGTGCGTCCCAATCGAAATTGGAGGAAATCTTGACCTATTTTTTCGTGCGGCCCAAATTAGGGCAATATCCTGTCCTGAGTCTACTTCATTATTGGTGTTGATGACCCGACCTGATTTTGGTCCCTTGTACTCCTAATTAATTTGAGAACACCAGTCGCATTTAATTAATCTAATTTAACCATAATCTCAGCCTTATGCAAAATTTTTAATTGTCGGGCACTTTTGTGAAAAACTGCATTAGGGTGTCCACCCCTTTGAGCACACTACGTGAATAAACATATTTCCTTTTTATTGGTATTTTCCATAATTTTTAGGAGGGTGTAATTTAACACCAAGTTCCTTAAGACCCTGGCCCTCTAAACTTGAACCCATGTAATCCGAGCCATTCATTTTGAATCAAAACAAATCCTGGCCATTGAAATCCTACATGAGAGGCCCAACCCCAAGAGGGGTTGACCAGTCAAACTTTTCTAGGGCAAGCACCCCCTACATGTATAAAATATCTTTTCCCTTTTCCTTAAATTTTTATTCTTTATTTTTCTATCCCAACTCTTCTCTCAGCCGACTTCATCATCCCTACCCCTATTCACCATCAGTCTTCCGCCGTCACCCTCAGCCGGCATCCTCGTCGGAGAAGCCGGAGTAGCCATCCCCGACCCCGAAGCTGACCTCCTCCTCCTCGACGAACCCCTCGCCGGAGACCCACTGCCCTCACCGTCCGCGTCCTTCCTCCTCCATCATCGTCCCCATCTTCTCCAACTTCCTTCTGCGGTCCCGCCGGATCACCCGAGCCCGCCGGACGACGAGCAGCGACGCCTCCCTCACTCGACCGATCCCTCTCCGCCAGCTCCCCTCGAGCTCCTGCCCGACCTCCCTGCTCCGATCCAACTTCGGCAGCTACACCTGCACAGCCCGGTTCAGCCGACCTCAACCCGACTCCCCCTCTGCGTACATTCCTCCGGCGGATCCTCGACTTCGAGCGGCGATCGGTCGATCTCAACCAGCTCGAGTGTTCCGAACCACTGACACGGTGGAGCGCCGAGTTCGAGATCTATATTTTTCCGCTCCAGTATCAGTCGATCTACCGTGTCGAGAAGTTCTGACTCGACAGTGTCGTATCGACAATTGTGGACAAATACTTGATCTCGTGAAGAAGTGTCCGTGACCTGTTTGTGTCCGATCGGACACAGTAGGGGAGATCATTCTTCAAATTGTGCCATTAAATCGAAGAGGACGAGTTCGAGTTCAAATTGTTCTGATCAATAAATCTTCAATCAGCATTCCAAGGAGAATTGGATCTGTCATAGGTAAACAGAGCTTGGATACTCTGATCAATTGAGTATCGAAAGGAACTAGTCGTGTCCACTTGAGATCGGACACTTGGAACTGAGCCGAACACAAACTTTCGGATCAAGCTACGATTTCTACAAATTCGAGATCGATTCTTCAATCCAGTAAGTATTTCGTTCTTTTTGTATAATTTTCTTGATCACTTTCTTTCGATTTGATCAACTAGAAACTCAGAAGAATCCCTAAAACATTCTTCCTCCGTTTTGTACGCCGTTGTTCGGGGATTTAACTCAGAGGAGACTTAATAACTCAACTTACTTGAAACGGACATGAGGAACTCGGACACGACATCAGACACTACAAGTATAATCCACATACTCTGTTCCTGAGTTAAACGATCGAATGTCCTCTGTTCCCGACACACGGGGTTATGTCAAGATCGACATGGCATTCTCGATTTAACACTGCCTTCTTCGAACTGTGTGTGTCTGTGAACCACGAGTTCAGTGGAGTTCATGTCCAGTGCAAGCACCAAGCTTTCATGTCTGGTCGACACTAGTATCTATCTATGTTTGGAAACGATAGCAGGTTGTAGTGAACAGAAGTTTTTCTCTGTAATTTGTTGTATTTCAAATAGAGTAGGTGTAGGTAATGATGGTTTATATGAGTTTGGATAGGTATATGTTCAACGATCAAGTGAGAATAATAGAACATACATTAGTGTTGGCGGTTGAACTTTGAATTTAAGTGTTTATTGAACATAGTGAAGAAGTGAATTGGCAGGGAAATAAAGAACAAAACCGGCCAGTTTACTCAAAAGAGCAGTGGCAGACTCATATTGGGGGGGGTGTTAAAACACTTGTCAAGAGGGCTCTAATCGAGTAGACAAGTCGAATGCTAACTGCAGGTCAGAGCCTAGTGGCTTGGGGAATTAAATAGTTTGTTAAAGTTAGTATTTAAGAAGTTATTTAATAAGTTATAAATTAGTTATAAATCAAGAAATGATTAAGACAAGAAATTCTATAAACTTCCAAACAAATTAGGATTTAGTTGGATCATATTTTGAATAAGGATCTAGTACTTATATCTTGCCTTCTAGGTGGACTTAGCACCATCTTCACCATTGGATTAAGGACTGTTGGTTTCTCCAGACGATACTCTGGAACAGGACATCAATAATTACCAGCTAAGGACCCAAGGCGAGTACATTCTCTGATTAGTTTCTAATTTATGATATCTCCTATGTTCACTGTATCTAGTGTAGATATCCATGTTCTTGACACATTGGTTACACGGATTGGTATACACGGATCTCGTCATGAGATGTTATTCCTTTTTCATGGTGTAGCTTGTACAAGACTTGTTTCCTTGTTATCTTGTGCATGTACAGACACTGATTCCCGGGGAGACTTGCTACCTTCCTGGGGAATCCCGTGCCATAGCGTACCATGATTGGATCTACTATACCAGTCGGGGGTGGGGAGTATTTTAGTATAGATATGTGATCATACCCAACTTTTCATGCATCATAGCTCACCCCACATCTCACGTCGGGTGCGGCCTGACCCTCTCCATGCTTCATAGCTGTTACGTGTGATTAGCCTGACCTATACATGCATCATAGCTAACCAACGGTTAGCCTGACCTTCGTGAATCATAGCTAATCACATGTAACCAGCCTGATCAAGATCCCAAGCCGATCACATCTTAAAGCTAGTACTCACACACTTAGTCATAGGTTTCTTGCTCATGGATATATTGTTTCTTTTCCTGCAGTTACTTACAGTATTTCCAGTATTTCTTTCATTGTACATTTCTCGTACCTATACATGCATCTGGTATATTTCCATCTAGAACTGCTACATAGTTTATGTCATTTATATAGAACTGCTATTTAGAGATGTACTTTGCTCCTTCCTGACTGGAAAATATTTTTCCAGACTGTGACCTTAGTAGACTGGTTTCCGACACACTTGGGGATTGGAAGTTAATGATTGCAGGTATGATTATTTTGTCGTTAGACTTGCCTTGTATTTCTTGCTTGCCTTGATATCTCATCGTGCTTTAGTTTATGTGATTGAGTATTTCTAGCATTATTTTATCATATCCACGTCTCCTTATGGAGTTGGGTATTCACGTGAGTTGATTAGATAGTTACATGACCTAGACAGCGTTCTACCATCGATGCTGCGGCGTAGGCTGGACGTACCCACGCACTCGTGCCCCTAAACCGGGTGCGGGTCGTGACACATCGCTTGGACAATCATTCCACAATTGTAGCCACTTGGCACGCTTTTACTGTTTCAGAGAGAGAGGCTTGAGCGACTTGTAATCTCGGCTATTCGTCGCCTGTAACACTTGTTCATATCAATAAAAGAGCTTGCTTTACTTCAACTTGTGTTTCAATGCTTCCGCTATATTGTCGACTCAGTGAACCTGTTACCGATCGCCTATGCGTTTATGATTCCGCTGCACTCGGACAATCTGTGCGACTCTGTGGCTTAGAACTCTTACCGCCAGCCAATGAATCACGATCTTGCACGGGCGCGGTTCACGATCGTGCGCCATCATGTCCGGATGGGTCAAGCGATCGTTCCGTGAGAGCGCTGGCGAGGGTAATTCCCGCCGAGCGGGAATGGCCGAATTGCCTGCGGGAGATCGGGACGTGACACGCTCTAAGTCACCTTCGGAATCACTCGATAAAAGAATATATTGAAGGGTGTTCACTGGGACGCATGCTCCTCTGGCCCCATGATCCAGCAAGTTCACAATGACATCAGTTGTGCCTCCGGTCGCACATTAAAGGCCATGTGTTGACCTGGTTTTGGTATATGTATCTTCAGTATCTATAAGTTTACCCTCAAGAGATGGCCTAAATCGATGTTCATACACTTAGGTGAGTTCTTTTAAGAGAGTTTAACTTTTTCCAACATGAAGCCTTGCGCTTCTTTGCGGTGCTACGCCGCTGTGACAAGACTCGCAGCCAAGGTTAACTACCTCTTGTGATGTCACCCACTGTAGCATGAGGTCACTGGCTTCTTAGTAGTGTTGTAATACATCACAGCATGAAGCCTTGCACTTCCGTGCGGTGCTACGCCGCTGTGACATGGCTCGTAGCTGAGGTTAACTACCTTATATGGTTTCACCCACTATAGCATAAGGTCACCGGCATCTTAGTAGTGTTGTGCTACAACTCTCTATCTTTTCAGCATTAGGCTACCTGCCTATTTGCGGTGCTACTGCCGCTATGACATGGCTCACAACCGAGAATTTACATCTTTTACCTCATCGTGGTGTCACACCACTGTAGTATGGGATACAAGTCCCTTGTAGTGCTGAAGTACACGTGCTTCCTGCAGCGCACGTCGGACATTCACTAGATCTGTCCGAGAACTCATTAAGGCGTCGAAGCCAACCTTACACAGGAATTGTTCTATAGAATAAAATAGTAGACTATAGTGTTTTCGGGTACGTATCTCACATTGTCCATAAGGACTACCCACTGTACCTGATATTTTTTCAGTCAGTGATCAATCTAGATGCCTAGTAAATTTTTCTTTGAAGTAATAGCATAAAAGTTAATATAGGATTATAAAGACACAATATCAAAGGTCATTCAAGCCCATTTTACCTGTTGTGTCTTTGACTAGCTAGCGCTTGAGACCTTTAGTGAACGGATCCGCCAGGCTCTCATGACTTCGAACATCCACCACTGTAATGACACCAGTCTTGATAAGATTGTTCAGTGCTCTGTGCCGAAGCCGCACAGTCCTCTTCTTACTATTGAAGAGATTGTTAGATGCTACTGCTACAGCTTCCTGGTTATCGCAGTATATCGGTACAGTCGGAATCTGCGCACCAACCATTGGAAGATCGTACATGAGCTCCCAAAGCCATTATGCTTCATCTACTGCTGCAGGAAGTGCATAGAACTCAGACTCGATTGATGAGCATGAGAGCATAGTCTGCTTCTTCGACTTCCACGATATAGCAGCTTCATCCATTGAGAAAATATATCCTCCTGTGGATCTCTAGCTCTCTTCTTCTGAGCACCAGCTAGCTTCACTGAAGCCTTCTACCACTACTGGATCTCCGCTGTAGTAAAGTGCAAACTTCTGAGTCTTCTTGAGGTATCCCATCACCCTCTTCACAGCTTTCCAGTGTTCAACACCTGGGTTACTCGTGAATCTACTCAGCATCCCCACAGTAAAAGGAATGTCAGGCCTAGTAGAATTTGTAGCATACATCAAGCTCCTAATGATGCTAGAATACTCTAACTGTCTGACGCTTTTTTCTTGGTTAGGCTTCAGTTTCTTGTCACACCTATATGGAGTATCGATCCCTAGAAGATCTTGATATTCATAGTGTGTGAGTATCTTCACCACGTAGTGAGCTTGTGATAGAGCAACCCAGCTTCCCTCCGGATTGTTTTATACATTGTTGTATCACATCTTGTGGTACAGATTTATCGCGGGATTGAGGGATTATAAATAGGGATTTTCTAACTCTAATCTAACAATAACTTTGGAGGCAAGAGTGCTTTGCAACTATTGAAGAAAGAAAGAGGAGATTGACAGCTACTTCGAATAGAAGATCGTTTTGGATATTCTTTCTCGTCATCTTCGTTAAGGGGATTGATAGCTACTTTGAAGAGGAGATCGTTTTTCAGGTATTCTTTCTCGTCATCTTCGTTCTTCGTGTGCTTATAATCGTGTTTTCCTTCTTCAAGGAGTTGTGGTGATCCGTTTTGGATCGGTGAGAAACTTATAAGGAGTCGGTGTATTTTTTATTTCAATAGTGAAAATTTTTCATGATTGGACTCCCCGTGATTTTTCCTGCAAAAAAAATTTACATCGAAATTTATGTATCTGTGTTTGGCTCTTTGTGATTTTATTGACGTTTGGTTTGTGCGTTTTCATTTCTCGATTTTCTCAGTCATTTTTTGAATTGGGGGACGGTCTCAGCATTTCGTTCCCAGCATCTACCGTTTCTTTTTCCCAAAGTACTTAGTAAAGTTTTGAAGCCCTTTTTCTACAACAACTTCCTACCGAGTGGCACAACAAATTCAATGGTCAACTTCCTACCGAGTGGCACAACAAATTCAATGGCCTTTGACCGACTTAACCGCGACTCGGTCAAAGTCACTAAGACTTGACTTCGGCTCGAGCCGACCCCACCCATGTCCAGAACCCAAGCAAGCCGTTTACTTTTACGTCATGAAGTAGTATTTATTCTCCCCATGAAGACCCAGCCAGATCAGCTGTACGTTTGTATGTGTCCACACGAGAGAGAGAGAGAGAGAGAGAGAGAGAGAGCATAGGCGTGTTTGTTTGGCAATTCAAACCCCAAACGGTCACGGCCTCCGGAATGACATGCTCGCTCCCTACCATTCCCATTATTTTTTGTTATTTGTAGCCACTTGAACATCTCCAGCCTGTGTATGTGTATATATATATACAATCACTCACATGAACTAAACCAGTCCACCATTAATTATTCATTCATTCAAGCGATGGTGTCTGAACTCTGATTGAAAGTAATATCTAAGATCCATATATAGTCCTTGACTGTGGGATTGGTTCGTTTTTTCCGGTGCATTGTTGTGAAATGGCCGAGAGCGGTAGCAACGACGGCGCCGCCGGGCCCAGCCGGATGACGCCGGAGCTAAGGGCGAGCGTGAGGGAGAACATTATGGTGGGGAGCATAAGGGCCGGGAGCATGCACCGGACGGTGTCCTCCTGGAGGGGCACCTCCTCCTCGAGCAACATATTCGGCCGGTCCGGGCGCGACGAGGACGACGAGGAGGCCCTCAAGTGGGCCTCCCTCGAGAAGCTCCCCACCTACGACCGCCTCCGGAAGGGCCTCCTCGCCGCCGGCCCCGGCGGCCTCGCCCAGGAGATCAACATCAACGACCTCGGCTCCGAGGAGAGGAAGAACCTCCTCGACCGGCTCGTCAAGACCGCCGAGGAGGACAACGAGAGGTTCCTCCTCAAGCTCCGCAACAGAATGGAACGGTACGTAACCATTGGAATATTGCATTGAGAAGAGAAAGGGTGCAGTGCAGTGGAATAATTTCTAACGGTGAAGATTTAACATCTTGTAATTTGTTGCAGTGTTGGAATCGATAACCCGACAATCGAAGTCCGGTTCGAGAACCTGAACATCCAAGCCGAAGCCTACGTCGGCAACCGGGGCATTGCTACTTTCGGCAACTTCTTCTACAACAAAATTGCTGTCGGTGATTCGAAACTCGATTTGGTTGTCCTTGACGTAAGAGCTGGACCTTGATATTATTGTTTTTGTTTCAGGATACTCTGAGCCACCTTCACCTGATACCGACCGGGAAGAGGCCGATATCGATCCTCCACAACATCAGCGGGATCGTCAAGCCCTGCCAGATGACCTTGCTTCTGGGCCCTCCGGGCTGCGGCAAGACCACATTGCTCTTGGCCCTGGCCGGGAAGCTCGACCAGACGCTCAAGGTCGAAGGCAGGGTCTCCTACAATGGCCACGGCATGGACGAGTTTGTCCCCCAGAGGACCTCCGCTTATATCGGGCAGCACGATCTCCATGTCGGAGAGATGACGGTGAGGGAAACCTTGGCCTTCTCGGCACGGTGCCAAGGAGTCGGAACCCGTTACGGTACGCCAAACACATCCGGGCACCAGTTCTATTGAGCTCTTTCGATTTGGGTTACGAATTCTTTTCCTCTCTGAAATTGGTGGCAGATATGTTGACGGAGCTGTCGAGAAGGGAGAAAGAAGCTAACATCAAGCCAGATCCCGACATCGACATGTACATGAAGGTGAGCATCTGAAGAAAATATGCATGTACAGTTCTTGATGATTCAAGGATGCTTCAATTTTACTGTCAATATCTTGAGTAAATTGGTATGGTTGATTAAGAAGAAAGTAAGAACTAGAAGTACTAAAGTCAATGAAGCCAAAGCATGAGTAGCTTCATCTTTAATAGTAGATTAATTGGAACTGAAAGCAAAGGTTGGAGTAACTTCACTTGTGGATCAAATCAACTTGAAGAAGAAGATCATATCGAGCCAAATCAACCACATAAAGAAACTTTCACAGGCTATGCTTGCACGTCACTAACAATTATTTCTCAACAATTCCTAAAAGATTGGGGAAATAGTACAATTCAGGGTGTTAGTATTGATGTTTATACTCGACATTCATTTCATTTTGACCACAACAGGCTATATCTGTGGAAGGACAGGAGACTGTGATCACAGATTACATTCTTAAGGTATGTTTAGTCACCAAATTATAAAAAATATATGTAACCAAGTATGTTTATGATCATGAATTAATTAATACATTTCTTCTCGACGCGGTCACGCATGCAGATTCTAGGACTGGACATCTGCGCCGACACCTTGGTTGGTGATGCTATGATAAGGGGTATTTCTGGAGGACAGAAGAAGCGTGTCACGACAGGTACTAATTATCCTTACAAGAAGAGTTCGATAACATGATACGGGTTCTTTATATATAGTATGCTAAAGTTTAGTACTGGCTCATGTTGGATACATTGTAGGTGAGATGCTGGTCGGACCAGCCAAGGCACTCTTCATGGACGAGATATCCACTGGTCTAGACAGCTCCACGACGTTTCAGATCATCAATTCTCTCAGACAGTCCGTTCACATCCTCGGAGGGACTGCGGTGATCGCTCTGCTGCAGCCGGCTCCGGAGACGTACGACCTCTTCGATGACATTATCCTTCTTTCGGATGGGCAGGTTGTGTATCAGGGTCCTCGTGAAAATGTCCTCGAGTTCTTTGAATCCATGGGGTTCAAGTGTCCTGAGAGAAAGGGTGTTGCTGACTTCTTGCAAGAAGTAAGTTCCAGAACCACATTGGTCGTGTATGCAACATAGACGATGAGAATGTTTGTGTCGTATCTGATACCTGTCCAACACGACATGACACTTTGACACTGAATTTTTGAGGGTTTGTGTTCCCTGGCTATAGACCAAGCTTATGTTACTTGCACTATAACACAATACAACAACTACTGACTACTACTTCCGACACTTCAAATAACCCAATTCCACCTTTCTTGTGCACCAACAGGTGACATCGCGAAAAGATCAACATCAGTATTGGCGCAAGAGAGACGAGCCGTACAAATACGTCTCGGTCAACGAGTTTTCCGAAGCTTTCCAGTCCTTCCACATCGGCCGCAAACTAGGCCAGGACCTCAGTACACCGTTCGACAGGAGCAGGAACCATCCCGCCGCACTGACGACATCCAAGTTCGGAATTAGCAAGATGGAGCTGCTCAAAGCATGCACCGGGAGAGAATGGCTACTGATGAAGAGAAATTCCTTCGTCTACATCTTTAAAATCGTGCAAGTGAGTAATAACGACGCAACCCTATTTCTAACATCTGGATTATTATTAGGTCTCTAACAATTATAATGAACCTCTTCTTTTCTATATCAGATGATAGTTATTGCACTCATTGCAATGTCCGTCTTCTTCCGTGTCAAAATGAAACGCAACACAACGGAGGACGGGGTCATCTTCTTAGGTGCCATGTTTCTTGGGCTGCTCACTCATCTGTTCAATGGATTTGCCGAACTTGCGATGACCATCGCGAAGCTCCCGACATTCTACAAGCAGAGGGACCTCCTCTTCTACCCATCATGGGCTTACGCAATCCCCACCTGGGTGCTCAAGATTCCGATATCGTGCGTGGAATGTGCCGTCTGGATCCTCATGACTTACTATGTCATCGGCTTGGAACCTGCATTTACAAGGTTAGATTGATCAAAAGAAAATTTTGAAGATAACTTGGAATTTACAATCTGTTTCATTGGATTCTCATAGTTCGACGCCTCAGGTTCCTCAAGCACTATGTGCTGCTTGTCCTAATGAGTCAGCTGGCATCTGGCCTGTTCCGTCTCCTTGCAGCAGTTGGGAGAGAAATGGTTGTTGCAGACACATTCGGATCTTTCGCGCAACTTGTGATGATGGTGCTCGGTGGTTTCCTTCTAACCCGAGGTAGGCTCAAGTACGATGAGCTTCAATTCGATGATTATTATGTGGAGTTCATAGAACATCCTGCTAACTGGCGATCGATTCTCTACTTGCAGACAAAATCAAGAAAGTATGGTTGTGGGGATACTGGTCCTCTCCTCTGATGTATGCGAGCAATGCTGTTGCGGTGAACGAGTTTCTTGGGCCGCACTGGCGCAAGGTATGAAGTACTCTTGATACACGTATGTTACGAATTTTTCGACACATTTCTCTGATCCTCTCCTCTGATATATGTACAGATTTACGACGAGACTAGCAACCAAACTTTGGGGGAGGCAGTGCTGAAGATGCGCGGAATCTTCGTCAGCGCTACCTGGTACTGGATTGGTGTGGGTGCACTCATCTGCTACATCTGCGCGTTCAACATTCTCTTCGTCTTCTTCCTCAGCTGGCTCGACCGTGAGTGTCGATAACCTTGACTTACAGTAGCTTCTTTGATGTACATCTTGTGCAAATTGCTATACCAACTTCTCACTATCGTTTACCTGCAGCATTCGGCAAGGGTCAAGCAGTCGTGACCGAAGAAGAGCTGAGAGAGAAGCATGCCAACAGGACCGGAGAGAGCGGAACCGTCTCGACTGGGCAGACAGACATAAGGAGGGACGGGTCGCAGGAGGGAAGAGGAATGGTACTGCCATTCTCCCCTCTCTCGATCACCTTCGACAACGTCAGGTACTCGGTGGACATGCCGCAGGAAATGAAAGATAAGGGGGTCGTGGAGGATCGGTTGGTGCTACTGAAGGGCGTGAGCGGCGCTTTCAGGCCGGGAGTCCTTACGGCACTGATGGGCGTCAGTGGTGCCGGGAAGACGACCCTCATGGATGTTCTGGCCGGAAGGAAGACCGGAGGTTACGTAGAGGGAGACATCAGCATTTCCGGGTATCCTAAGGTTCAGGAGACCTTTGCTCGGATATCCGGATACTGTGAGCAGAGTGACATCCACTCCCCCCACATCACCGTCTACGAGTCCCTCCTCTTCTCCGCTTGGCTCCGTTTGCCCGGTGAAGTCGATTCTAATCAACGAAAGGTGTGTGACCCCCTAGCTACCCGATTCCTGATGTTGTTTTGAGTATAGACTAACTTCATATCACGATTGATTCAGATGTTCGTCGAGCAAGTGATGGAGCTGGTCGAGCTGACCCCGTTGAGAGGATCTATTGTCGGTCTACCCGGTATAAACGGTCTCTCCACCGAGCAACGCAAGAGGCTTACGATTGCTGTGGAGCTCGTCTCCAACCCCTCGATCATATTCATGGACGAGCCGACCTCCGGGCTCGATGCCAGAGCGGCCGCAATCGTGATGAGGGCAGTGAGGAACACTGTCGACACCGGAAGGACTGTCGTGTGCACGATCCATCAGCCTAGCATTGACATCTTCGAGGCTTTTGATGAGGTTAGTGTCCAATCCGGAAGAAAAAGAAAAGAAATATGATCTCCTATTAGTACTAGCAAACTAACGGTAGCAAGCTCTGCTCAACATCAGCTCTTCCTCATGAAGCGTGGAGGTGAAGAGATATATGTCGGACCTTTGGGAAGGAACTCTTGTCACTTGATCAAGTTCTACGAGGTGAGGCTGGAAGAAGAAGAAGAAGAAAGTAGTATCGATTTTGATTTTTTTTTTTTTTTTTTTCTTTTTCTACTGAATGATACCTTGATCTTGACCAGGATATCGACGGAGTTAGAAAGATTCCAGATGGCTATAACCCGGCAACATGGATGTTGGAGATCACTAGCCAGGCACAGGAAGACTTGCTGGGTGTCAACTTTTGCGAGTTGTACCAGAACTCAGACCTATACAGGTTGGTCGACAACTCCTCAGCCATGAACTAGATTGTGTCAATGTACTTACTATGTCTCATGTTATTTGTACAGGAGAAACAAGGCTTTGATCAGTGAGCTGAGTACTCCGCCTCCGGGCACGAAGGACCTTTTCTTCCACACCCAGTACTCCCAGTCCTTCCTCACGCAATGCTTCGCTTGCCTGTGGAAGCAGCACAAGTCGTACTGGCGCAACCCATCGTACACCGCCACCAGGATCTTCTTCACCACTGTCATCGCTATCCTCTTCGGCACCATCTTCTTCAAGCTCGGCAAGAAAGTGTGAGTTACCCACATCGATCGCCAAACTCATCTCGATATCGATTCTCCTCGATAGCGTGACACATGTGTCCGTTACAATCTTTTTTCTGCAGGAGCAAGCGGCAAGATTTGCTCAATTCTCTCGGCTCCATGTATGCTGCAGTTCTCTTCATCGGTATCCAGAACGGCCAGACGGTGCAACCCATCGTAGATGTCGAAAGAACGGTGTTCTATCGCGAGAAGGCTGCCGGAATGTACTCAGCTCTGCCCTATGCATATGCTCAGGTAAGGAACATTGTCATCAACAAATTGTTACCTACCGAACCCAACTGGTTCTTTTGGTTAGTGAGAAGAGATATAATCCACCTGGTTAGGCGGACGGTTTCGGGATCGAACCACAGAGGGAGGTGTGGGACAGTGGATCCAAATGACATGCAACGCAACGTACACAAAGTTCCGTGTATCGCCGGACATCGCAAAAACATAAAATAAAAAATTGTTACTTCACAGTAGCCTTAAGTCGATTCTAACCTGTCGATTCCTCTAAACGCAGGCTTTGATCGAGGTACCGCACGTCTTCGTCCAGACTCTCATCTATGGCTGCATCGTCTACAGCCTCATCGGCTTCGAGTGGAAGCTGATCAAGTTCTTCTGGTACATTTTCATCATGTTCTTCACCTTCCTCTACTTCACATTCTACGGTATGATGGCTGTCGCCATGACACCCAACAGTGACATTGCCGCCATTGTTTCCTCTGCGTTTTACATGATCTGGAATGTCTTCTCCGGCTATCTGGTTCCCCGACCCGTAAGTTCTTCGCACTCGAGCTATAGCACTACTAGTCTGCCTTATTTTTTTTTTAGTTTCTTGTTGGGTCACAGCGAAAATAAACCCAAAAATCATAGAATACCATAGAAAATATCCATAACCACAAAGAAAATAATTTACTTGGTTCTACGAAGATGCCTACCTCCATGGGACGAAGCTGATTGGGTTTCACAATGCAGAAAAAAAATGAATTACAACACTCTCAAATCACTTCTCTTTTTGATCTCAAGTACTCTAACAAAATCTTTCTTTCAAACCATTGTGTCTTTCATTGAGCATGATTGATCTATTTTAAAAAAAAGAATCTTAGTCCCCTTTATAGCATGTATGTGTTCATATATAGAAATATAATCATTGACATACGTTTTCATATTAAAATCTCATTGACTAGTAGTACTAGAACTTCTAATATAATCTTGTGCTCCAAGTGAAAAATGATCATAAGCCTGTTTTTGTTCGTCTATTCTTCATTTCTAAACTTTTTATGTGATGATCTTCAGAGGATTCCCATATGGTGGAGATGGTATTGCTGGGCATGCCCGATCGCCTGGACCTTGTACGGATTGACGGCCTCGCAGTTCGGAGATTATACAAACACCGTTATCGACTCCGAAGGCCAGCAGACGGTGCAGCAGTTCTTGAAGTCGTTCTTCGGGTTCAGGCACGACGTCATGGGGATGATAGCTTGTGCATTGGTTGGATTCGCCCTGCTCTTTGCCTTCGTGTTCGCCTTTGCGATCAAGGTGCTCAACTTCCAGAAGAGATAGATGATCACAATGAGTTTTGGTTGATAGTTTTGGTTTGATAGTTCTGTATTCATTGTTATGAACGTTTGACATATAGTTGATTGTGTGCACTAATGTAATTAAATTTGTATTTTTCTCGTTATTCCTTCTTCTTCTTCTTTTTTTCCTTTGTCTACTTGTTAACTCAAGTATGACTGTCCTACGTTAGGCTCTTTTGTTTATCATCAATAACAATGACTTGAAGTTTTATGTCAATTTTTTTGGTATCAACTTGTGGATTGAATTTCTTCGAGGAAATGAAGTTTATATGCAACTTGTTGGGTTGAAATTTTCTTCCTATATGGAGAACACTTTAGAGTGCGGTAAGCGTTATCCATGTGCCGGAGAAGGTCAAATAGTCGAAGGCGATAGACGGGACTCGATTTGGGTCAGTATCGAACTTGTTCTAAGCCGTATCAAGGCTGGTGCATATTTGCACTATACTGCCATAATTAGCCAAAAAAATAAATTCACTTTTTGTGAGCAAATTTTGTTCCCACAATATACCGAAAATATATCGTTGGGTCTAGGATGGACGATCTTTGGGTTTAGATCAAGGTTGTTAATTAGATCAAATTCAACGACCATGATTATCCCGGGATTAGGCATGTGTATATAAGTTAATTTCAGACTTGATTTTGGAGATGAATAAAGGAGATTATTATTGTAATAAACTGGTGGCTTCATGAGATTTTACAAGGATTTACAACTTTCAAGAAAATGATGGAAATTGAAAGTTTGCGATTGATTCAAGGAGGAATTCGTTCAAGGATATACACATCAGTTTTTCCTCGTTATATATTGTATTCAGTAACTTGTTGATTTCTCCATTGTATTATGTTTTTATTCATTGAATGGTTATGGTGATCCTGTTTGGATCGGTTGAAGAAGTTCCTTGAAGTCAAATGCATTTCTTTGTTCCATTGGTAGACGCATTTTCAGATTGGACTTTGATTATCCCATAGTTTATTTTTTTCTCTACAGATTTTCTCCGTAAATATCTTTATGTTTGTGATTGTTATTATTGTGTTGCGATACTTGTCCTCCTTTGCAGGATTCTACATTTTCAATTTAGTCCTCACAGATCTCAATTGGTCGGGATCGATGTTGTTGTGATGTTTTCCAAGCTCCGTTCACATTAGAGTGATATTAGAGCGTTTGGTTGCAAGGTTTCAAGTGTTTGATAGATTGGGCAGGTAGAAGACATGGATGTCAAATCCGTGTCCTCACATATCTCAATTGGTCGGGATCGATGTTGTTGTGACGTTTTCCAAGCTCCGTTCACAATAGAGTGATATTAGAGCGTTTGGTTGCAAGGTTTCAAGTGTTTGATAGATTGGGCAGGTAGAAGACATGGATGTGAAATCCGTGTGTACAGTTATAGTTAACATCAACGGAAAAACTATTACTATTGGTGAAACAAGATAAATGATCTGGTTTTCGCAAATAAATTGCATTCCTAGTGATAAATCCTAGGAGACAGTATGGGCAATGATGAGATAACTATTTATGTAGGTTATATGTTCCTACTAATACTGCCTATGCTATCTTGAGTATAGGCTTGTGATGAGAGAAGGTTTTCTTTATTTTTTTTCGTTTTACCTACGGAGTTGTTGTTATTGCTATGTGATGTGTTTTACCTACATATATTTGGTTTTGGGACTTTAGATGTGCCTCTGTATATATTTTATGTCATGAGTTGTGTTAATTTATACAATATGCAACATTTGGAAATAGTGTTCAGACTTTTTGTAATATCATTGAGCCCAAATGTAAATTTTCATTTCTTTCTTCTACTGAGGTGCTTAACAAATTAAAGAGCTGCAACTATGCTCGACTTTTAGTTTGAAGCTATTCTCTGAGCCCCTTTCTATTAACAATTCAGCACTAGTAATTTGTTGTCTATGTTTTCATGGCCTATGATGAGGAAACAAGGAGAGGACTGCTCTCTTTTCCATTGTATCTTTTGCCTCTTTCTCCGGATTACTAACTGGATAGCTTTGTATTTTGTATTTGGTATTTTGTAACCCCTCTATTATGTTCATTCTACGTACTGTACAAATGTTGAGGATGTACAAATGCTCTTTTATGTTCTCTCTACCTCTGAAGCTCTGTATTTTATCAAAAAATTTACTGTAGCGAAATAAATTTATATTAAATTCATTCAAACGAAACAAGTTTGCAAAATTTTGAAAAAAAAGACCGAGTCCGGCAACAGTGTTGGCGGAAAACAGAAGTGCTGTACACGTGGCAGAAAATAAAATAAAAAAAATTTAAACTGTTGTACACGTAGGCAAAAAAAAAAAAAATTAAAGTGGGGCTCACAGGCCAATTTCTGCCAACACTGTCGGCTGAAATTGACCCCACCCAATTTCAGCCAACTGTGTTGGCAGAAATTGGGTGTGGGGGCCCACTTGTTTGGTTCGGTTCGGTTTGTTTGGTTGTTTTGTTTTAATTAGTTATGTTTTTGTTTTATTTATTTAGTTTTGTTTTGTAATTAGATTTAAGAAAATTTATTTTAACGAAATAAAATTAAAATAAATTAATTGGAAAGAAATATTTAGAAATATTTTTTTCGGAAATTTGTTTCCAAAGCATAAAAATTTGTATAAATTCCATCTAAAGCATAAAAGTTTTAAAAATTACGAAAAAAGCATCAATTGGATGTTTATATTTATAAATATTATATTTAAATAAAAAAATTCTAATTTTTTTTTGAAAACAGTAGTGGCGGAACCACAAGTCAATTTATATTTAAAGTAGGGTCCGCAAGCCAATTTAAATATAATATTTATTTATTTAAATTTTTCTAATTTTTTTTGAGGTCGAAACATTGTTTTAAATCCGTGGGCCCACACCCAATATAAATTAATTTCGCTACAGTGAATTTTAAATATTCGAAAAAAAAAGACCGAAAGTAAATTTTGGAGGTCGAAACATCGTTTTTGGCGATTCTGAAAATTTTCGAAGTCCGTAAAACGGTGAAATTGTTTATCCCGTAGTACTTTTTGATACAGTCATTTTGACACAAATTGGAGCTTGTTTTGTCAAGCCCCAGTCCCAAAATGCCGAGGGACTAGAGAAGCGTGGCAATGGCCAGCAGCACGCACCGATGGACAACCCAATTTAATGGATCCATCAGGGCATGCTTAAGCTGTAGTCTATCAGGAAATAGAGCAATAGTTACAGGTCACAGACTAATCTAATCTCATCCACAACAGATAATCACAGATTAAGTGCCAGAAATAATGCAATAGAATAACTATCAAATCTCAATAAATATCTTGGTGAACAATCCGAGATTATGTCTGATACATCCAAGCAAATAGACAGGAAATAAAGGAACTGGAAATAGAAACAGAAATACCTGACTACATACGGCCAATGCTCAGAAGAAGTCCTCTGGTGCGAGCTCGTCTTCAGGTCCTGGTACAGCTCCTGGAAGTGCTCTGGTACGGGGCATCTCTGGATGGATCTCTTCAGCTATACCTGGGGACATAGTCCATTCCAGGTCCTCAGGGGACATAACAAGGTACAGATAATACAAGCCAAAATATAAGCAGTGCAGCAGAATTAAATGAAACAGCAGGGTAAACTATGTAACCAGCTAAGTGATAAATGCAAGTTGAGAGCATCACTAGAACTCAGGCTGAGACCGCTACAAGCTCTGTGTCGGGGAGCCGGTAGCAGTAATAACACGTAAAGGTTCTAGCTCTGCTGGAGAGTCTACGACCTCACACTAATAGTATATATATATATAAAAATAGCCTGTAGCCTGTGTGTCTCTCCCCACCCAATGTAATCACACGTCCCATGTCCATGTGGCCCCATGTCCATGTCACAAGTTATATAGTATCTAGGAACATAATGTCAATGCCATAAAGTCTGTATCCTATACAGAATCACCATGAATATCTCAAAAAGATCCTGTCCATGAATAGTGTCAAGTGTCCTGGGTTCTGTTGTACTTGATAGGACAAGTACCAAGAGTAAGGGTATCGAATGTCCATCTCTAAATGGCGTACACAACATCGCGCACGGTGTTGGCACCCGACTATGATCGGACGCTAAGTACGTCATACGGTCCTAGGTTAAGCATGTACAACAGTTATAATTAAAACAAGAAAATATACAACAAGACTGTAAAGTTGGCAAGGTATACTTGCCCTCTGATATATAACTAAGCCAAGGAATATTTAGCAAAGACTGCAAGTTTTGGCGAGGTACACTTGCCTATGGTTCCGGCTATGTTTGCAGTTCTGACTTCGGCGGGAATTGCAGGCGGTACTCCGGTTGCTGAAACAAACATCACCATCAGATCCAGAAAATATCAATCAGCTAGAAACGCCTGTCCTTGGGTCCAATTTGGAGACAAGGACAAAAATGACAGTTTCGGGTCAAAACGGGTCCCCAAGTGGGCCTGCTTTGCACCGAAAAACGCGTCAGGGTCAAAGGTCTCCAAATTCACCAAACTTAGTGTCAACAGGTCAGGAATGCTGATACGAACCCAACGGAACCTCCAGAATTGGATTCCGATGAGCCGAGTACAAAATCGCCCGTCGAGCGGGGCCTGTGGGGCCCACGACACGCGATTTCGTCAACGTTCTCAGAATTGAACCAAACTTGACCCACAGGACCAGCGTATCGCTACGAGTCCGATGGCACAAGTTTCGTCTTGATCCGACGTGTGTACACAAAGTTAGGGCGCATTCCAAAAAGTACGGATACGGGGCGATGTCCGCGGATACGCGTTGATCCCGGTGTGCACGCACACCCGAATCAGCTTCTGCGAAATCCCACACGTCCGTATCGACGATGCGCACGTATCTGTGAAGACCGCGCGCGACCAAGTCGTTCCGTTTGGCGGGGTGTACTCGGTTCTGGGGTGAAACAGGGTCTGGTTTTTCCTATTTTTGGATCACGGTGTGCGATCACCACAGGGCGCGATGCCCCGAACGGTTTATCCGGGCACCGAGAGGGTCATACAGGCTTCGCAACGCAATTTACGGAATCGAAAACGGAGCTACGAGCAAAAAGTTACGCATACCTGAACCGGGCTGAAAAATCGGGAATTCGTCGTGTCCGACTCGACACGGACACTGTGTCCCGTGGCCGTGTCCGACACAGAATAGTAATTAGGGTTAGGTTTAGGGTTTGGGATCCGGCGGAGACGGTCGGCTCTGCGGCGGAGGGCGGTCGGTGCTGAGACGGAGGGGGCCGGCCAGGGCGAGGGCGGCGCGGCGGCCGGAGGCGGCGGCTGCGGCTTGCTGCGGCCTGCTGTTGACGTCGACGGCGATCGACGGAGGAGGAAGGAGGGGGTCGTCGGTCGAGGCTGCGGGCGGCTGAGCTGGGAGGCGGGGAGCGGCGTGCTGGGGTGGCGCGGAGGCGCTGGCAGCGGCGTCGAGCGGGGAGGCGGGGAAGGCGGTCGACGGCGGGTGGCGGACGGAGGGATGGCCGAAGGGGCTGAACGGGGGGGAATTTATAGGAAGGAGGAGGGAGAGGGTGCCGCCGGGCAAGGCGGAGGGGCTGGGGGTCGTGGGGACGCGGGCGGGATGCGTGGCCGGGCGAGGCGGCGCGCTGAGCGGCGGGCGGAGCGCCGGGCGACGCGGGGGCTGGGATTCGTGGGTAAAGACGGGTCGGCGGGTCGCGGGTCGGGCGGCGGAGGATCCGACCCGACCCGCTGGGCAGGGTCTGGGCCGGACGGGGCTGGGCCCGGTTTCGGCCCAATGGGCCGGGCCGGGCTCGGGTTTAAAAATAAAATAAAATAATAATAATAATAATAATAAAATCAGTAATTATTTAATAATTAAATAATTAAATAAATAATTAAATTTAGGTGCTTTAAAAATAGGTCCGGGGCCCGATAAATTCCAGAAAAATTGCCCTAAGTTCAGTTTTTCATTTTACACCCAAAAATATTATTTTCATAATATTTTAATACTGTTTAATATCAATGAAAAATCATTTAAATTTTAAAACCCTGTTTTTAATTTACAGAAAAATCCCAGAAAATTCCAGAAAATTGTGAAAATTTTAAGTTTTAAAATTTTGAAAAATCAGGGGGTTTACAATCTACCCCCCTTAAGAGGATTGCGTCCTCGCAATCAAAGAATAACCGGTCAACGGAGATGACGCGGTTGCAACATCGTTTGAAAATACATCACAAGATACTTAGGGAAGTACCGTTTCCCTAAAAATTGAAAGTTTACACTTTCCAGGAAAATCTAGTTAAAATTATAACTTTTATGAAAAACTAGGTTGTTAACAAGTTGCAAATTATTAGGTTGGGGCTGAGGTCACGAACCAACGGACACGGACTACAACAAGACTAGAAACGGATAACTATGAATCACTTACGCGCATCAGCTACTCCACGAGTCTGCGCGTTCTCCACTGTCGTCGCTTGGAGCTTGTCCGTCCTTGCAGTTGCTTCCTCTGCTGCTGTTGAGTCTGCCGGAAGAGTGTTGCCTGGGTTACCAAGGGTGGCATCGGTATTGGTGAAGCTTGCAATGCTGGAGAGGCTGACCGTGGTGCTGGTAACACTTGTTGGTTACCTGTTGGTACTCTGTCTCGACGCTCAGGGCATTCTTTGAATGAATGCTGACTGGATCCGCAAGCTATGCATAATCTCTTCTTTCGTCTGCATTCGTCCTCGGTGTGGCCTCGCTTGCGACAATATGGACAGACAGGTATTGCCGATGGAGATGCTTCTGGTGGCTGGTGTATGTGAGACTTCCTTGCGATTTCTGCCTGTGGTACTACAGCTGGGGCTGATGAGGCGGGTTGAAGATTCGTCAATGCTTTCTCCCGATGCTGGGGACAATCCTTGGCCAAGTGTTCATTGGTTCCGCAAATCAGGCATAATCCCATCTTACGTCTGCACCCGCTCTCAATGTGGCCTTGTTTATGACAATGTAGACAAGTAGGCATTACTTGCGGCGATGCTTCGGGTGGCTGGTGCAGCTGAGGCTTCTTTGGAGTTCCTTCCTGTGGTGTTCCGGCTGGTTTTGATGTGGCTGGTTAGAGAATCACCACTGGTTTCTCTCGACGTTCTGGGCAATCCCTTACCAAATGCTCCTGGGATCCACAAGATAGACATTGTCCCTGTCTGCGTCGGCATTCTTTAGCGATGTGGCCTACCTTGCCACAGTAGTGACAAGTAGGAAGGAATGAGACTCCTGATGCTGTTATTGGTAGTGGATTTATCTGTGGTCGCTTTGCAGCTATTTCCTATTGTGCTTGGTCTGGTGCTGACGCATACGACCGCTTTTGACTGGACTCGATCCTTGTGGTGCACTCCACGGGTCTTGCTGCAGTAAGGACGTCCTCGTCGAAGGCGGTTGTATTTGAACTGTTTGGCCTCCGTGACTCCGAGCTAGTTCTATCGATGGAGTTCTCCGATTGGTTTTGTTGAGCTTCTTGTTGCACCCTCTGATAGGCTTGCATCATTATGTAGAACATGCGGAACATCTGTTGTTCGTCCATAGGCGGTCCCAGTGGGAAGGAAGGCATCGGTGGAGTAGGTTGCGTCGAGGGTGGAACGTCATCTTGGTGGATTCTTGAGGCAGGCTGACTTGCTTGACTGCCTTGTGATGATTGGCCTTCACCGACTGGTATCACATCGTCTTCTTGGGTAACCACAAAGATTTGGGGTATTTCTGCATGAGCCTCGCTGCTGGCTTGTGGGTCCATTTCCCTGCGTTCAAAATAAATGATAAGAGGCGCACAGGAATCAAGGCAGGATGCAAGTCAATAAATTAATTCGAATAGATATCAAGAACGATTCAAGCAAGTGGATGAGATCCTAAAACTTATCCTAGCTTCTTTGCAGTCCTGTTCGATCCCTGAGTTGAAATCGAACGATTTAGTCGTAAACCTGCATGGGCCACCACAAAAACCATGTCACGCCCCAGTCCCAAAATGTCGAGGAACTAGAGAAGCGTGGCAATGGCCAGCAGCACGCACCGATGGACAACCCAATTTAATGGATCCATCAGGGCATGCTTAAGCTGTAGTCTATCAGGAAATAGAGCAATAGTTACAGGTCACAGACTAATCTAATCTCATCCACAACAGATAATCACAGATTAAGTGCCAGAAATAATGCAATAGAATAACTATCAAATCTCAATAAATATCTTGGTGAACAATCCGAGATTATGTCTGATACATCCAAGCAAATAGACAGGAAATAAAGGAACTGGAAATAGAAACAGAAATAACTGACTACATACGGCCAATGCTCAGAAGAAGTCCTCTGGTGCGAGCTCGTCTTCAGGTCCTGGTACAGCTCCTGGAAGTGCTCTGGTACGGGACATCTCTGGATGGATCTCTTCAGCTATACCTGGGGACATAGTCCATTCCAGGTCCTCAGGGGACATAACAAGGTACAGATAATACAAGCCAAAATATAAGCAGTGCAGCAGAATTAAATGAAACAGCAGGGTAAACTATGTAACCAGCTAAGTGATAAATGTAAGTTGAGAGCATCACTAGAACTCAGGCTGAGACCGCTACAAGCTCTGTGTCGGGGAGCCGGGTAGCAGTAATAACACGTAAAGGGTCTAGCTCTGCTGGAGAGTCTACGACCTCACACTAATAGTATATATATATAAAAATAGCCTGTAGCCTGTGTGTCTCTCCCCACCCAATGTAATCACACGTCCCATGTCCATGTGGCCCCATGTCCATGTCACGTAAGATCATATCTAATGCAACAAGTTATATAGTATCTAGGAACATAATGTCAATGCCATAAAGTCTGTATCCTATACAGAATCACCATGAATATCTCAAAAAGATCCTGTCCATGAATAGTGTCAAGTGTCCTGGGTTCTGTTGTACTTGATAGGACAAGTACCAAGAGTAAGGGTATCGAATGTCCATCTCTAAATGGCGTACACAACATCGCGCACGGTGTTGGCACCCGACTATGATCGGACGCTAAGTACGTCACACGGTCCTAGGTTAAGCATGTACAACAGTTATAATTAAAACAAGAAAATATGCAACAAGACTGTAAAGTTGGCAAGGTATACTTGCCCTCTGATATATAACTAAGCCAAGGAATATTTAGCAAAGACTGCAAGTTTTGGCGAGGTACACTTGCCTATGGTTCCGGCTATGTTTGCAGTTCTGACTTCGGCGAAAATTACTGGCGGTACTCCAGTTGCTGAAACAAACATCACCATCAGATCCAGAAAATATCAATCAGCTAGAAACGCCTGTCCTTGGGTCCAATTTGGAGACAAGGACAAAAATGGCAGTTTCGGGTCAAAACGGGTCCCCAAGTGGGCCCGCTTTGCACCGAAAAACGCGTCAGGGTCAAAGGTCTCCAAATTCACCAAACTTAGTGTCAACAGGTCAGGAACGCTGATACGAACCCAACGGAACCTCCAGAATTGGATTCCGATGAGCCGAGTACAAAATCGTCCGTCGAGCGGGGCCTGTGGGGCCCACGACACGCGATTTCGTCAACGTTCTCAGAATCGAACCAAACTTGACCCACAGGACCAGCGTATCGCTACGAGTCTGATGGCACAAGTTTCGTCTCGATTCGACGTGTGTACACAAAGTTAGGACGCATTCCAAAAAGTACAAATACGGGGCGATGTCCGCGGATACGCGTTGATCCCGGTGTGCACGCACACCCGAATCAGCTTCTGCGAAATCCCACACGTCCGTATCGACGATGCGCACGTATCTGTGAAGACCGCGCGCGACCAAGTCGTCCCGTTTGGCGGGGCGTACTCGGTTCCGGGGAGAAACAGGGTCTGGTTTTTCCTGATTTTGGATCGCGGTGTGCGATCACCACAGGACGCGATGCCCCGAACGGTTTATCCGGGCACCGAGAGGGTCATACAGGCTTCGCAACGCAATTTACGGAATCGAAAACGGAGCTACGAGCAAAAAGTTACGCATACCTGAACCGGGCTGAAAAATCGAGAATTCGTCGTGTCCGACTCGACACGGACACTGTGTCCCGTGTCCGTGTCCGACACAGAATAGTAATTAGGGTTAGGTTTAGGGTTTGGGATCCGGCGGAGACGGTCGGCTCTGCGGCGGAGGGCGGCCGGTGCTGAGACGGAGGGGGCCGGCCAGGGTGAGGGCGGCGCGGCGGCCGGAGGCGGCGGCTGCGGCTTGCTGCGGCCTGCTGTTGACGTTGACGTCGACGGCGATCGACGGAGGAGGAAGGAGGGGGTCGTCGGTCGAGGCTGCGGGCGGCTGAGCTGGGAGGCGGGGAGCGGCGTGCTGGGGTGGCGCGGAGGCGCTGGCAGCGGCGTCGAGCGGGGAGGCGGGGAAGGCGGTCGACGGCGGGTGGCGGACGGAGGGATGGCCGAAGGGGCTGAACGGGGGGGAATTTATAGGGAGGAGGAGGGAGAGGGTGGCGCCGGGCAAGGCGGAGGGGCTGGGGGTCGTGGGGACGCGGGCGGGACGCGTGGCCGGGCGAGGCGGCGCGCTGAGCGGCGGGCGGAGCGCCGGGCGACGCGGGGGCTGAGGTTCGTGGGTGAAGACGGGTCGGCGGGTCGCGGGTCGGGCGGCGGAGGATCCGACCCGACCCGCTGGGCAGGGTCCGGGCCGGGCGGGGCTGGGCCCGGTTTCGGCCCAATGGGCCGGACCGGGCTCGGGTTTAAAAATAAAATAAAAAAATAATAATAATAATAATAATAATAATAATAAAATCAGTAATTATTTAATAATTAAATAATTAATTAAATAATTAAATTTAGGTGCTTTAAAAATAGGTTCGGGGCCCGATAAATTCCAGAAAAATTGTCCTAAGTCCAGTTTTTCATTTTACACCCAAAAATATTATTTTCATAATATTTTAATACTGTTTAATATCAATGAAAAATCATTTAAATTTTAAAACCCTGTTTTTAATTTACAGAAAATTCCCAGAAAATTCCAGAAAATTGTGAAAATTTCAAGTTTTAAAATTTTGAAAAATCAGGGGGTTTACATGTTTCGATCTCTCAATCAAAAGTTATGATACTTTAAAGATTTAAATTTTATATTTTTGCCTGTAACATGTGCGTCTTGCTTCGGATAAATTTTTTTTCTACACGATTTGTGTTACTCTCGTCGAAAACATACAAATCAACTTATTATTTAACGAAAAACGATTTCAAAACAAGTAGTTATGGCCGCTCGAAGTCTGCTAGACGGCAGACGTAATATTCTTACGGCAGATTTTTATTATTATTATTATTTTAACGTCTGTTAACGACGAAAAAATTAACGATAAAAATATAATATTTATAAATATAAACGTCCAATTGATATCTTTTTTGTAATTTTTTAAACTTTTATGCTTTTGATAAAATTTATACAAATTTTTATGCTTTGGAAACAAATTTCCGAAAAAATATTTCTAAATTTTTCTTTCCAATTAATTTATTTTAATTTTATTTCGTTAAAATAAATTTTCTTAAATCTAATTACAAAACAAAACTAAATAAATAAAACAAAAACATAATTAATTAAAACTAACCAACCAAACAAACCCATCCAACCAAACAAACCGAACCGAACCAAACAAGTGGGCCCCCCACATCGGGGGGCAATTTCAGCCAACAGTGTTGGCGGAAATTGATTTTTTTTTTTTTTTTTGCTTACGTGTACAACAGTTAAAAAATTTTTTTTTTTTTGCCACGTGTACAACACTTCTGTTTTCCGTCAACACTGTTGGCGGACTCTGTTTTTTTTCGAAATTTTGCAAACTTGTTTCGTTTGTATGAATTTAATATAAATTTATTTCGCTATAGTAAATTTTCTGGTATTTTATCTTCTTGTACAGAACTATTTAGCTCTATACGTTGGGAACATAAAATTAACTCTGTACAAATATTCTTCTATTTTTTTTTTTTAAATGCTCTCTCGATTGTCAGGAGTGATATAGTGGTTACCCTTTTTGCTCTTTAAACTGGTTGTTCTTGTATAGAACTAATTTTATGTTGGTACGTAAAGTATATAACTAATTTTGCTCTTCAAAAAATTGGTTCTTATACTTTTTGTTGTATTGTGCTTTAGGAGCAGTTTTTTTGCATTCCATTATTTGCAATGGAAGAACAACATTGGAAATTTTAAAGATTGATGTTGTGGTTTTAAGTTTCAAGAATGATAACATCACCATTTAGAGTGGTAACAATAAGGACCTGTTTGGTTCGCAGCGACTGGGCTGCAATGCAAATTTTTGCTGCAAGTGAGCGCTGCAACTAACTAAAGGGTGTTTCAGCGTTTGGGTGCGGACAGCAACTGCGCTGCAAGTGGGGGTTTTCTAACAAAACCCACTTGCTGTCCCTTCCTTTTTTTTCCACACTTCACATGCATCAAAAGAGTGGGGGAACTCGGCTGCAAGTGCATTCGACGAGGATCTCCGGAGCAGGAGATCGACCAAAGTAGCGTCGTGGACGCCGGACCCAATGTCTACAATTATCTTACAACTGTCACGTGACGGTCGTCCATTGAAAAAGAGGAGAGAGGACCGTTCAGAGAGAGGAGAGGTAGGATCTGATGGAATGGCGCCAAGCATTTGGTTGTAAACTCTCCACCAGTATATGCATAATTTTTCGCTGGCCATTTTTATTTTATTCTTATAAATTTTGTAAAATATGAACAGTGTATAATAAAGTTAAATATGGTATCTGAATACTGAAAATTATTTTTCTCACATACAGCAGACAAAAAATACCATATTCAAACATATTTTAGAAAGTATTACTTGGTGCAAGTTAACTATAACTTAACAGGCTACAAATATCACTTTTAAGTTTTCAAAAAGTTACTTATATCGAAAGAGTCCCTAACTTCGTTTGAAATGTTGTAATCATATAACTTTGAAGTGGTGGCATCCAAACATTGGGAGTCCTCAATTTGACTTCCCTCCTCAAAGTTTTCTGGTTTATCCAAACAACAAAAGTGTAAAAAAGTCCACTTCCATGGAACAAATAAGGTTCCAAGCAAACATGTTTTTGTTAGTCGAATTTGTTACACATGCAATGTATTTGCGTGTTATGCATATGCAATATTTTCACTTCCCACCTCAAAGTTTTTTCTAAGCAGTTTCTCAATGTATACTGATTAGAAATGAGCTCTTCTGTATACTTATAGATGATGTTGTTGCTTTTCCAGTATTTGATACGAAAATTTTTGTTTCAGAAAATTTAAATATTAAAAATTTAGATATAGAAAAAAATATTTAGTAAAATTAGCTGTAGAGAACAAAAACGCACTTAGTAAGAACGTTTTTATTTTTTCCTAATTTTTCATTTATATTTTTTTTTTTTTTTGAAAACACACATAATAAGTGTGTTTTCAAATTTTTACATTTTTTTTTAAAAAGCACATAGTAAGTGTGTTTTCAAATTTTTTTTTTTTTAAATGCACTTACTAAGTGCTTTTTCAATTTTTTTTAAATTTTTAATTTTTTCAATTTTTTTACAGAAAAGAGAAAAGTATTTTTTTTCCAAAAAAGAGAGACAAAAAAAATAAAGTAAAAAAAAAAATTTAAAATTTTCTAAATAAATAAAGTAAAATAAAATAAATAAAGTAAAAAAGTATATATATATATATATATATATATATATATATATATATATATATATATTATATATATGGTAAACGAGATATGAGTCATAGTGCTTATTTTTCTACATGAGTCATGCACATGTGGACAAATAGAAATAAATTTTCACATCCCATGTGCACTAGTACACTATATTCTTATTGGTCCACATGTGCATGACTCATGTAGAAAAATGAACACTACGACTCATATTTTGTTTATCCATACATATATGAAGTCGCACTTAGTAAGTGCGTGTAAACCCCCTGAATTTTCAAAATTTTAAAAACTGGATTTTTCACAATTTTCTGGAATTTTCTGGAAATTTTCTGTAATTTAAAAATAGGGTTTTAATTATTCAATAATTTTTAAATGATAATAAACAAAATTAAAATATTATGAAAATAATATTTTTGGGTGTAAAATGAAAAACTGGACTTAGGACAATTTTTCTGGAATTTATTGGACCCCGGACCTATTTTTAAATTCCTAAAAAGTATTTACCTATTAATTAATTAATTATTAAATTAATTACTGATTTTATTAAATTATTATTTTTATTATTGTTATTATTATTATTAATTTTATTAGTTAACTCGGCCCGGCCCACTGGGCCCAAATCCAGCCCGGCCCAACCTCGGCCCAGCCCACCCCGGCCTAGCGGGTCGGGCGGGTCGGCCAGACCCGAACCCGACCCGACCCGGCGTATCCCTCACTCCCCACGACCGGCTCCCTCGTCCCGCGTCTCCCGGCGCTCCGGCAGCCCACTCGGCCACGCGCCGCCCAGCCCGCATCCCCCTCCGCCTCGCCCGGGCCACATCTCCCCTCTCTCCGCCTCGCCCGGCGCTAACCGCTCCCCCCCAGCCTATTTAAACCCTATCCCCCCGGCCGACGACCCCACTCCGCCACCTCGCTCCACCACCGGACCGCCACCGTCCTGCCCGCCGCACCGCCGTGCAGACCCCCAGCGCCGTCCTCCCTCCTCCTCTCCACCGTCGAGCTCCGTCGACGGCCACCGCACCCCGCAGCACAACAGCAGCAGCCGCGGCAGTCGCCCACGCCTCCGGCCGCCCTCGACCGCCTCCCAGCGCACCGCCCTCGGCCGCCCCTAGCCCCGGCCGGCCTCCCCGTCGCAGATCCGCCACAGAGCCGCCGCCCTCCGCCGGAGCACGGCGAGGATCCCCAAACCCTAACCCTAATTTGGTTCCTGTGTCCGACACGAGTCGGACACGTGTCGGACACGGTTCGACCCCGGTTTCCGGGTCCCCTTCAGGTGCGTGTATCTTTTTGCTCGTAGCTCCGTTTTCGATTCCGTAAATTGCGTTGCGAAACCTGTATGACCCTCTCGGTGTCCGGATAAACTGTTCGGTGCATCGCGTCCTGTGGTGATCGCACACCGCGATCCAAAAACAGGAAAAACCAGACCCTGTTTCACCCCGGAACTGAGTACGTCCCGCCAAACGGGACGACTTGGTCGCGCGCGGTCTTCACAGACACGAGCGCCTCGTCGATACGGACGTGTGGGATTTTGCGGAAGCTGATTCGGGTGTGCGTGCACACCGGAATCAACGCGTATCCGCGGACATCGTCCCGTATCCGACTTTTCTGCAATTCGACCTAACTTTGTATACACACGTCGGATCGAGACGAAACTTGCGCCATCGGACTCGTAGCGATACGCTGGTCCTGTGGGTCAAGTTTGGTTCGATTCTGAGAACGTTGACGAAATCGCGTGTCGTGGGCCCCACAGGCCCCGCTCGACGGGCGATTTTGTGATCGGCTCATCGGAATTCAATTCTGGAAGTTCCGTTGGGTTCGTATCAGCGTTTCTGACCTATGGACACTAAGTTTGGTGAATTTGGAGACCTTTGACCCTGACGCATTTTTCGGTGCAAAGCGGGCCCACCGGTGGACCCCGTTTTGGCCCGAAACTGCCGTTTCTGCCCTTGTCTCCAAATTGGACCCAAGGACAGGCATTTCTAGCTGATTGATATTTTCTGGATCTGATGGTGATGTTTGTTTCAGCAACCGGAGTACCGCCTGCAATTCCAACTGAAGTCAGAGCCGAAACCGAGCCGGAACCACTGGCAAGTGTACCTCGCCAAAACTTGCAGTCTTTACTAAATATTCCTTGGTTTAGTTATATATCAGAGGGCAAGTATACCTTGCCAACTTTACAGTCTTGTTGCATATTTCCTTGTTTTAGTTATAACTTGTTTTAACTGCTTAACCTAGGAAACGTGTGACGTACCGAGTGTCCGATCATAGTCGGGTGCCAACATCGTACGCGGTGTTGGGTACGTCATTTAGAGATGGATATTCGATACCCTTACTCTTGGTACTTGTCCTATCAAGTACAACAAAACCCAGGACACTTGACACTATCATGGACAGAATCTTCTTGAGATATTCACGATGATTCTGCATAGGATACAGGTATGACATGGACAGTTTATTCCTAGACATTATATGACTGCTGCATTAGTTATGATCTTGCATGTCATAGACATGAGACGTGGATTACATTGGGTGGGGAGAGACACACAGGCTACAGGCTGTTTTCATATATATATATTATTAGTGTGAGGTCGTAGACTCTCCAGCAGAGCTAGACCCTTTACGTGTTATTACTGCTACCGGCTCCCCGACACAGAGCTGGTAGTGGCTCAGCCTGAGTTCTAGTGTTGCTCTCAACTTGCATTTATCACTTAGCTGGTTACATAGTTTACCCTGCTGTTTCATTTATTTCTGCTGCACTGCTTATATTTTGGCTTGTATTATCTGTACCTTGTTATGTCCCCTGAGGACCTGGAATGGACTATGTCCCCAGGTATAGCTGAAGAGATCCATCCAGAGATACCCCATACCAGAGCACTTCCAGGAGCTGTACCAGGACCTGAGGACGAGCCAGCACCAGAGGACTTCTCCTGAGCATTGGCTGTATATAGTCAGTTATTTCCGTTTCTGTTTCTATTCCAGTTCATTTATTTCCTGTCTATTTGCATTAAATGTAACAAAATAATTCTCGGATTTGTTTCCCGAAATAACCTTATTTGATATTGCATATTTATTTCTATTGCATCATTTCTGACATCTATTCTGTGGTTATCTGTTGTGGATGAGATAGATTAGTCTGTGACCTTTATTATTTGCTCTATAAATTGCTAGACTACAGCTTAAGCATGCCCTGATGGATCCATTAAATTGGGTTGTCCATCGGTGCGTGCTGCTGGCCATTGCTCACGTGCTCAGTCCCTCGACATTTTTGGGACTGGGGCGTGACATGGCTTTTGTGGTGGCCCATGCAGGTCTCTTCGACTAAATTGTTCGGTTTCAACTTAGGGACCGAACAGGCCTGCAATAAAGAATAGGATAAGTTTTTAGGTTCTCATCCACTTGCTTGAATCGTTCTTGATATCTATTCGAATTAATTTATTGGCTTGCATCCTGCCTTGATTCATGTGCGCCTCTTATCGTTTGTATTTGATACAGGAAAATGGACCCACAAGCCAGCAACGAGGCTCATGAAGAAACACCACAACCCGTTGTGGTTACCCAAGAAGACGATGTGATACCAGTCGGTGAAGGCCAATCGTCACAAGGCAGTCAAGCAAGTCAGCCTGCCTCGAGAACCCATCAAGATGACGTTCCACCATCGATGCAGCCTACTCCACCGATGCCTTCCTTCTCACTGGGACCACCTATGAACGAACAGCAGATGTTCCGCATGTTCTACATAATGATGCAAGCCTATCAAAGGGTGCAACAAGAAGCTCAACAAAACCAAACGGAGAACTCCATCGATAGAACTAGCTCGGAGTCACGGAGGCCAAACAGTTCAAATACAACCGCCTTCGACGAGGACGTCCTTACTGCGGCAAGACCCGTGGAGTGCACCACAAGGATCGAGTCCAGCCAAAAGCGGTCGTATGCGTCAGCACCGGACCAATCACAACAAGAAAGATCTGCAAAGCGGCCACAGATACATCCACTACCAAGAACAGCATCAGGAGTCTCATTCCTTCCTACTTGTCACTACTGTGGCAAGGTAGGCCACATCGCTAAAGAATGCCGACGCAGACTGGGATAATGTCTATCTTGTGGATCCCAGAAGCATTCGGTAAGGGATTGCCCAGAACGTCGAGAGAAACCCGTGGTGATTCACCAACCAGCCACATCAACACCAGCCGGAATACCGCAGGAAGGAACTCCAAAGAAGTCTCACCTACACCAGCCACCAGAAGCATCTCCATCGGCAATACCTGTCTGTCCATATTGTCGCAAGCGAGGCCACACCGAGGACGAATGCAGAAGAAAGAAGAGATTATGCATAGCTTGCGGATCCAGTCAGCATTCATTCAAAGAATGCCCTGAGCGTAGAGACAGAGTACCAACAGGTAACCAGCAAGTGTTACCAGCACCACGGTCAGCCTCTCCAGCATTGTAAGCTTCACCAATACCGAGGCCACCCTTGGTAACCCAGGCAACACTCTTCCGGCAGACTCAACAGCAGCAGAGGAAGCAACTGCAAGGACCCGGACAAGCTCCAGCGAAGATCGTGGAGAACGCTCCGATTCGTGGAATAGCTGATGCGAGTAAGTGATTTGTAGTTATCCGTTTCTAGTCTTGTTGTAGCCCGTGCCTACTGGTTCGTGACCTCAGCCCCAACCTAGTAATTTGCAACTTGTTAATAACAACCTGATTTTTATAAAAGTATAATTTTAACTAGATTTTCCAGTAAAGTGTAAACTTTCAATCTTGGGAAACGGTATTTCCCTAAGTATCTTGTGATGTGTTTTCAAAACGATGATTGCGACCGCGTCATCTCTGTTGACCGGTTATTCTTTGATTGCGAGGGCGCAATCCTCTTAAGGGGGGTAGATTGTAAACCCCCTGAATTTTCAAAATTTTAAAAACTGGATTTTTCACAATTTTCTGGAATTTTCTGGGAATTTTCTGTAATTTAAAAATAGGGTTTTAATTATTCAATAATTTTTAAATGATAATAAACAATATTAAAATATTATGAAAATAATATTTTTGGGTGTAAAATGAAAAACTGGACTTAGGACAATTTTTCTGGAATTTATTGGGCCCCGGACCTATTTTTAAATGCCTAAAAAGTATTTACCTATTAATTAATTAATTATTAAATTAATTACTGATTTTATTAAATTATTATTTTTATTATTGTTATTATTATTATTAATTTTATTAGTTAACTCGGCCCGGCCCACTGGGCCCAAATCCAGCCCGGCCCAACCTCGGCCCAGCCCACCCCGGCCTAGCGGGTCGGGCGGGTCGGCCAGACCCGAACCCGACCCGACCCGGCGTATCCCTCACTCCCCACGACCGGCTCCCTCGTCCCGCGTCTCCCGGCGCTCCGGCAGCCCACTCGGCCACGCGCCGCCCAGCCCGCATCCCCCTCCGCCTCGCCCGGGCTACATCTCCCCTCTCTCCGCCTCGCCCGGCGCTAACCGCTCCCCCCCAGCCTATTTAAACCCTATCCCCCCGGCCGACGACCCCACTCCGCCACCTCGCTCCACCACCGGACCGCCACCGTCCTGCCCGCCGCACCGCCGTGCAGACCCCCAGCGCCGTCCTCCCTCCTCCTCTCCACCGTCGAGCTCCGTCGACGGCCACCGCACCCCGCAGCACAGCAGCAGCAGCCGCGGCAGTCGCCCACGCCTCCGGCCGCCCTCGACCGCCTCCCAGCGCACCGCCCTCGGCCGCCCCTAGCCCCGGCCGGCCTCACCGTCGTAGATCCGCCACAGAGCCGCCGCCCTCCGCCGGAGCACGGCGAGGATCCCCAAACCCTAACCCTAATTTGGTTCATGTGTCCGACACGAGTCGGACACGTGTCGGACACGGTTCGACCCCGGTTTCCGGGTCCCCTTCAGGTGCGTGTATCTTTTTGCTCGTAGCTCCGTTTTTGATTCCGCAAATTGCGTTGCGAAGCCTGTATGACCCTCTCGGTGTCCGGACAAACTGTTCGGTGTATCGCGTCCTGTGGTGATCGCACACCGCGATCCAAAAACAGGAAAAACCAGACCCTGTTTCACCCCGGAACTGAGTACGCCCCGCCAAACGGGACGACTTGGTCGCACGCGGTCTTCACAGACACGAGCGCCTCGTCGATACGGACGTGTGGGATTT
This sequence comes from Iris macrosiphon, assembly GCA_036927795.1. Taxonomy (NCBI): domain Eukaryota; kingdom Viridiplantae; phylum Streptophyta; class Magnoliopsida; order Asparagales; family Iridaceae; genus Iris; species Iris macrosiphon. The sequence goes on from JAYESA010000003.1 coordinate 168,040,519, forward strand.
CGCGGAAGCTGATTCGGGTGTGCGTGCACACCGGAATCAACGCGTATCCGCGGACATCGCCCCGTATTCGACTTTTCTGCAATTTGACCTAACTTTGTATACACACGTCGGATCGAGACGAAACTTGCCCCATCGGACTCGTAGTGATACGCTGGTCCTGTGGGTCAAGTTTGGTTCGATTCTGAGAACGTTGACGAAATCGCGTGTCGTGGGCCCTACAGGTCCCGCTCGACGGGCGATTTTGTGATCGGCTCATCGGAATTCAAGTCTGAAAGTTCCGTTGGGTTCATATCAGCGTTTCTGACCTGTGAACACTAAGTTTGGTAAATTTGGAGACCTTTGACCCTGACGCATTTTCGGTGCAAAGCGGGCCCACCGTGGACCCCCGTTTTGGCCCGAAAACTGCCGTTTCTGCCCTTGTCTCCAAATTGGACCCAAGGACAGGCGTTTCTAGCTGATTGATATTTTCTGGATCTGATGGTGATGTTTGTTTCAGCAACCGGATTATCGCCTGCAATCCAACTGAAGTCAGAGCCGAAACCGAGCCGGAACCACAGGGCAAGTGTACCTCGCCAAAACTTGCAGTCTTTGCTAAATATTCCTGGTTTAGTTATATATCAGAGGGCAAGTATACCTTGCCAACTTTACAGTCTTGTTGCATATTTCCTTGTTTTAGTTATAACTTGTTTTAACTGCTTAACCTAGAAAACGTGTGACGTACCGAGTGTCCCGATCATAGTCGGGTGCCAACATCGTACGCGGTGTTGGGTACGTCATTTAGAGATGGATATTCGATACCCTTACTCTTGGTACTTGTCCTATCAAGTACAACAAAACCTAGAACACTTGACACTATCATGGACAGAATCTTCTTGAGATATTCACGATGATTCTGCATAGGATACAGGTATGACATGGACAGTTTATTCCTAGACATTATATGACTGTTGCATTAGTTATGATCTTGCGTGTCATGGACATGAGACGTGGATTACATTGGGTGGGGAGAGACACACAGGCTACAGGCTGTTTTCATATATATATATTATTAGTGTGAGGTCGTAGACTCTCCAGCAGAGCTAGACCCTTTACGTGTTATTACTGCTACCGGCTCCCCGACACAGAGCTGGTAGTGGCTCAGCCTGAGTTCTAGTGTTGCTCTCAACTTGCATTTATCACTTAGCTGGTTACATAGTTTACCCTGCTGTTTCATTTATTTCTGCTGCACTGCTTATATTTTGGCTTGTATTATCTGTACCTTGTTATGTCCTTGAGGACCTGGAATGGACTATGTCCCCAGGTATAGCTGAAGAGATCCATCCAGAGATACCCCGTACCAGAGCACTTCCAGGAGCTGTACCAGGACCTGAGGACGAGCCAGCACCAGAGGACTTCTCCTGAGCATTGGCTGTATATAGTCAGTTATTTCCGTTTCTGTTTCTATTCCAGTTCATTTATTTCCTGTCTATTTGCATTAAATGTAACAGAATAATTCTCGGATTTGTTTCCCGAAATAACCTTATTTGATATTGCATATTTATTTCCATTGCATCATTTCTGACATCTATTCTGTGGTTATCTGTTGTGGATGAGATAGATTAGTCTGTGACCTTTATTATTTGCTCTATAAATTGCTAGACTACAGCTTAAGCATGCCCTGATGGATCCATTAAATTGGGTTGTCCATCGGTGCGTGCTGCTAGGCCATTGCTCACGTGCTCAGTCCCTCGGCATTTTTGGGACTGGGGCGTGACAGTGCGTATTCACTTTTTCATTGATTTTTGGCTATAAGTCCGTCCAAATGTGTAATTTTTAATTTTTTTTTGTTTTTTTAAAAAAATTACAAAAACAAAAATAAAATAAATTTGAAAACACACTTAACTAAGTGCAAAACAAATTTTAAAACAAAAATTTAAAAATATTCAAAACGTAATTTTTTCATTGATTTTTTCGTATTTTTTTTTAGCATAGAATTTTTTTTTAAAATATTCTAAACGGACATACTAAATAAGTTTTGGTGAAAACGCATTTTGTATGTATGTATGTATTTGTTCTAATTTTTCCAACATTTTTTTCTACATATAATTTATTAAAATTTTATTCTCTGTACAAATTTTTTGATTTTTTTAAAAATTTAAAGAAGAAATATAAAAATAAAAATCGGAAACGCACTTATCGTTTAAAAAATAATAATAATAATAATAAAATTTTTGAATATATATATATATATATATATATATATATATATATATATTATAAAAATGGCAAAAAAATATTAAAATAAATTAAAATTTTGAAAACGCACTTACTGTTGTACGTTTTCGTTAAAAATAGGAAAAAAATAAAAACGCACAGTTTTCAAATTTTTTTTTTTAATTATTTTTTAACATAAACAAAAAATAAAATTAATATAATATTAAAAACGCACTTACTAAGTGCGTATTCTTCAAATGTTAGAGATGTAGTCAAAATACATGTTATTGGGATGGATGAGGAAAGCATTTTTTTTCTTTTTCTATTTTTGTTTTAATTTTTTTTTCTTTCTACCTATCCAAACATAGAAAATAAATATTTTTTTTTTGATGTACTAATTATGCAAACCAAGGGCAACTAAGTGGGAAATAGAACGGATATTGAAAAGAAAAAGTGTGTAGGCCCTAAAGTTCCGTTCTTGTAATATACGAAAGCAAGCAAAAGCAATTATAGGCAAACACACACTATTGTCAGTTTTCCCTTTATTTTATCAAACATCACCAAACCATTAGCAACAACACCCAGAGATTATGGAGAGAAAAAAAATAAAGGCAACTTCACACAACCTGTTCAATCTTGAAGGAAAAGAAATGAGTCAAAAAAAAAAAAAAAAAAAAAAACCCAAAGCATGCTCTCCTTCTTCCATGAAAAACAGAGCCAAAAGCAAAAGAGAGAGCCCAGCCAGCCCACTATTTGGCAACTTCTGCTCCCACGTGTCCCACCTCTGACACACACACTATGCGCTGTGTGTCCCTCCCTCCTGGCCTCACTCACTCACCCACCCACCCACCCACCCAACACTCCAGTCTCCAGCACGTACTAATCAACAACAAACATTACCTAATTTATTGTGGACATAGTTCAAATATGCAATATTCTTCTTCACATTAAAAAGAAAAAACATTACTTAATAAATAATTTTTATAACACAGAGAGCAATATTTTCTCTAGATCCACCGCACCCCATATTATTATTTTCCTCTGCCAGGTGGGTCAGACGTGACGGATCAGGTATGGTGTGCATAAGGTACAGTTAATTCCTTAACCAGTCCATTTGTTGGAAATATGACGTAAAAAATACGTATGGAAGAGTGGCAATTGTTATAATATCACACATCCGTTTTATCTGTCCAGATCCGATTTAATGAATGATGGAACGGGACAGTGGGTCCAAAAACAGATTAACCTTGTTGGTTAGGGGAATCACGGAAATTGGAAAAAAAAAAACTCTATGTTAGAATATAAAAGAAATTGGGCAGAAAAAGAAAGTAATTTTCAGTAAAAAAAGAAAAATGAAAAAAAATGATTCTTTCCTTCCAACCAAAATATTTATTTATTTTTTCAAATTTTTTGATATTTTCTAACACCGAAAAGTTAAATCAATAAAAATTATAATTTTCTAAGAAAAATAAAAGCATAAAAAAATTAAATTTTTTTTCTTTTGAATGTTTTTGTGAACACATGCAAAATTTAAGTGGTTTGAATGGGAGTCCTCTCCCCCATAGATTACTAGTTGAACCTTGACATAGCAATTATTTTTTTGTGAAAAATAGCTTTTGGACTAAGTTTGTAAACCTTCAGAAAAAAAAAATGTAGCATTGGAATTGAATTTGTATGTCTTCAGACCGAATTTGTAGATCTTCACACCAGTCAGTAACATATACACACGAAAAACTCAACCTGTATCCTCGACACTAGACACACTATTCACCTACCTGTCATCCTAATCCACCTGTCAGACATAAAATGCCCATCGCCCCACCTGTCAGACAAAGTACACATAATACATGTTCACACATACATTCATAGACTCATTCCTTAGCTGATAGTAATCAAACTTATTACCCGTGTCACAACAGACAGAATCGGTAGCACATTGCAATGCGTCCCTTGATTTAGAATAATTAAAACACCAGCTAGATTTGGCCGGCACCAGCCTGTACTCCGTTCGTTCATTGATTCATTCATTCATTATACACAACACTCCACAAGAATACCAAAATTCTCAGTCAAGTAAAGCTTCTGAAGACTGAACACCTCCGGAAACTTCAATATCATTTGGTCAAGTGAAAGAATGAACTCAAACTAAACAATCCAACCCACCAAGCAATTTCCATATTGCCCACAAATAACCCATTGAATCCATGCCCGTCGACAAACCCTGGAAGAAATTACATAAAATTAAATAAAGAAACCCCAAAAAAGAAAAAGATCATACACAATTGGTTAAAAAAACGCGAATACTACGCGACTTGCTAAGGAGTAGACGACGCCACTGGCGGCCGCGTCCTTCCTCAGACGCCCCACCCTTGGACGGGTCGTCGGAAGACGCCCCACCAATCCCCTCGGACTCAGCCGCAGACCGGTTAACAATCTCCTCCATCATCCTCACAGCTTCCGACACCTCCGGCCGGGAATCTGCATCGTGGCCACGCAAGCCATCGCGATCTGCAGCAGCTGCACCATCTCCTCCTCGATGTTTGGATACTGCATGAGCTCCGAATCGAACACCTCTGCTGTCCACTCCTCCCTCACCACCGACTGCACCCACCTCGGCAGATCGATCCCCTCATCCCCCAACAAAGCCTGGTCCGGCGTCTTCCCCGTGAGGAGCTCCAGTAGTAGCACCCCGAAGCTGTACACGTCCGACTTGAACGTGGGCCGCCGGGTCTCCACGACCTCGGGGGCACGGTAACCGGCAATGCGGTTGGAAGGGGCAGAAGCAGAGCTGAAGAGGGGGCCGAGGGCGTAGTCGGAGAGGGCGGCGGCAGCGAGGTCGGGCGGAGGAGGACGTTGGAGGCCTTGACGTTGCCGTGGACGGTTCGGGCCGAGTTGTGGAGGTGCGACAGGCCACGGCCCGCCGCCAACGCAATGTGCATACGGTTGTCCCAGTCCAGCTGTGTCCGGCCGGAGCCCCTGCTTCCTGTTGATTGTTGGTATTTGGCGAATAATATCAATTAATACAATACAAGCATAAAACTGCAAAAAGACAGCATAGAAATTGGAAAGTTTAACTATTTCAAACACAAGACTACAAAAAGACAACAGAGAATATGTAAAAGAAGTTTATATGTTTGTTAACCAATATCTGCCTATAATTATTTCTAGCAGACGGAAACTTGTTTTCCAAATTAGCCCATTTATCCATATCTTTATCAATTTCTATATTATACATAAATATTTTGAAGTGAATTGGAAACTAAAATTGTTTATAGTTGATGTAAAATATTCAAACTGTAAATAAAATTCTAACATATACATCATATATTTGTAATATCATACGACTGTCTATTCCATAAAAAAGTTAACCCAGATAAAAAAAACTAACAGGGACATTTATAAGACTGTTTTAATAGAACTCGACTGAATATTCCATAATGTGCTATATGCCAAATTAGGCCCTACTTATGCATTGTTCATCAATATTCAATCTACATTACTATTTGCCAATTGATAAACCACACATATCAATGTCATCTACAAGTTCTAAAAATATCAGGATCAAATGGTTCATGAAAATCCAAAATTTGAAGATAGTGACTAATAAACTTCCAACTTTTAAGACATTCACCATCTTCATTCCCCAATTATTTGATGCAAACACAAGGGGTCTTCAAATTACTTCAATTAGAAGTTCGCATCGATGATCTATCTTATTTAATAGTTTTTTGGTAACCAAGAAAGAGCTCAAACAAACTCAATTTACTTTTATTTCGCTAATTCAGAAATGAGTCAATCACTACCCCTTTATATAGATTTAGGCAACCAAACTTCAAGCCATATATAGAACCATTAAATTGTAACTAGTCCCGCTATTTATCAACTAATTAACCATTCAATTATCATTTTTTTTCCCACAAAAAAATTAGGAAAATAATATAAGGAAAAAAAATTTACTCGCAACTTTAGTGTTTTGGTGACCGAGCATCCAAGAAAATAAGAGAAAAGAAAAAAATTTATACCAGTACACCAAATTGTGTGATCATTCCTAATATTGAAAATTAATTGGACACGCTAAAATATGTCGGTCGGCGTCTCCGTGTCGGTGTCCCCACACCCTTGCCAAAAAAGGAAAAGGTATCCAAGGGGAAAAAAAGTACTAGTACAGCAATTTGCCAGCACACAGGAAAAACGCGCATGTTAGCAGCCCAGCTCCCAATGCAAGAAAGAAAGAATGTAGGTCCAAAAAAACATATAAAAAAATTACGAAAGTGCCACGGAAGTGGACTTACCGTGAAGCACGGAACTGAGGCTTCCGGCGGGCAGGTAGTCGAAGACGAGCAGCTTCTCGTCCTTGGAGTAGTAGTAGGCCCTCAGCGGGAGCAGGTTCCGGTGGTCGATCCTCCCGATCTCCTCCATCTGCACCTCGAACTCCCTCTTCGACACCGCGACGTCCTTGAGCCTCTTCACCACCACCGTCGTCCCCTCCTCCAGCACCGCCTTGTACGAAGTCCCGAAGCTGCCCTTCCCGAGCACCTCCGCCGACGCCCGCAGCAAGTCCTCGAGATCGAAGCTGTGTAACCACCTCCGCCCCCCACGAAGTTCAGCCGGTTCCGCTCCGCCTCCACCACCCCGCTCATCTCCTCCTTCGACGACGACGTCATCCCCGTATCCGTCGACCGTACCGCCGGAGGCGCCGCCGGCCCCCCCGGCTTCGACGACGTGTTCTTGTTCTTGTTCTTCTTATCCCTCGCCAGCAGCAAACATATGCACAACAATATCAGTACGGACATCAGGAGGAACGCGCCGATGACGATGCCGACGATGGCGGCGGTGGAGAGCTTCTTCTTCTTGTGGCTTCCGGCCGCCGCTGCCGGCGGTTCCGTAGGAGCGGAGGGAGACGGCGATGGCGGGAAGAAAGGAGCGCAGGGAGGCAGTGGCGCTCCGCAGAGCTGCAGATTCCCGGCGAACGACAACTGGGGGAAGGAGCTTAGGGTTTCCGGGATGGATCCGTTGAGTTTGTTGTAGGAGACGTTCAGCTCCTTGAGCGAGCTGATGTTGATGCTCGGGATGGGGCCGGAGAAGGAGTTGTTTTCGAGGTTTAGAGTGGCGAGGCGCGTCAGGTTGTTGAGGGAGAAGGGGAGTGGGCCGGAGAAGGAGTTGTGGGCGAGGTCGAGGTGGGAGAGGCGGGTCAGGCCGGCGAGCTGCGGCGGGAAGGGGCCGGAGAGGAGGTTGTCCTGGAGGTAGAGGCTGTAGAGGAGGGTGAGGTTGGAGAAGTCGGAGGGGACGGGGCCGGAGAGGGCGTTGCGGCGGAGGGAGAGGACGCGGAGGGAGCGGAGGCGGCCGAGGGTGGCGGAGGGGATGGGACCGACCAGGCCGACGGCGGGGAGGCGGAGGGAGACGACGGCGGTGCGGGAGGGGTCGCAGGTGACGCCGGTCCAGCTGCAGGCGGAAGCGGAGGCGTTCCACTGGACCCGGTTCAGGTGGCGGGTCTGGGTTATGAAGGAGAGGAGGGCATTTTTGTCCTCCACCGGCTCGGCGGACGCCGCCGCCAGGGCGGCGAGGAGGAGGAGGAGTAGGCGGCTGCTCATTGGTGGGAAGTGGTTATTTTCCGGTTATGGAAGTGGGACGGAAGTGAGTTCCATAACAGGAAGTGAGCGAAGAGAGAGAGAGAGAGAGAGAGACTTTTCTCCTCCTCCTATTTTATTTTCCCCGGGAACAATATGATTTATATCTGCGGTATGATTTTCCGCGGGATAATTGTACTATAATGGAACTGCGGTAGAATTTACTGATGTGAAAGATTTTTTGTGGAGAGTTTATATATATTAGTAAGGTGCGCGCCCATTGAACGTAAAATATTTTAAAAATTTTAAATATAAAATTACTATAAATATTTTGTATTCTTAGATATCGAATTCAAACAAACAAAAAAAATATCTCACATCTTAACCATTGAAATAAAATTATTTAGTAATAAATAAATAATATTATGTAGTTAAATAATTAGTTAGTTTTTAAGAAAATAGTTAGTGGAGTATTTACAAACGGCTTAAACGACTTAAATTTTGAGTCGTTTCCAAACTTCATTATAAGAATAGTTACTTTTACGTACGTTGCATATAAAAAAAAGAAAAATAAATCTACAATATTATTGAAGAAAAAAATGTTAATTATGTTAGAATATTTTAAATATAATTTAGATATTATTTATTATAAATATGCTTTTAAATTTTTAGATATGTGTTTAGTTAGATAATATCTTTTAGT
>JAYESA010000003.1:168049081-168081581 GCA_036927795.1 Iris macrosiphon
GTACGAAGGATAAAAGACTCAAGAAGGGGGTGTCCCATACGTCTACTAGATATCTTCCCCACCCAAGGATATACAAGTCGTGAAAACGACGTGGACATCTCGTATAATGATGCAAGTCTCCATAGAAATAAACTAAGCTAAATACCGTTACACATGTTGCTCACACCGATGGCCAGTCGAATATGAGGCACGCGTCCCTACATGAACTCACTCTGTGACATGTAATGATACGTGTCAAGGCCTGGAAGTCATATCAATAACTTCACAACTTTAGGTGGGTCTACTAGACACTAGGTCAGATACAATCCTAACGTCAACGCCTTCGTTGACTGCACCCGAGTGTTCTCGGACGCGCACATTTATATAATAAATAAATATGTAACTAACAATAACTGAATTTAAATAGTACAACAAGGCAAGGTATACTTGCCTGGCGGGAGAGCTGCAAATATAATGTCCAGATGTCAAATGCCAAAAGTCAGAACTATGGCCTCAGAATAAATGTCTCCGGATACTGAAATAAACATCACTAACAGTCTCAGAAAATATCAAATAGCTAGAAACGCCTGTCCTTAAGTCCAATTTGGACACAGGGGCAAAAATGACAGTTTTCGGTCAAAGCGGGGTCCACATGTGGGCCCACTTTGCACCGAAAAACGTGTCAGGGTCAAAGGTCTCCAAATTCGCCAAACTTAGTGTCCACAAGTCCAGAACGTCGATACGAACCCAACGGAACTTCCAGAATCGGATTTCGATGAGCCGGTCACAAAATCGCCCGTCAAGTGGAGCCTGTGGGGCCCACGATACGGGATTTTGTCAACGTTCTCAGAATCGAACCAAACTTGGCTCACAGGACCAGCGTATTGCTACGAGTCCGATGGCACAAGTTTCGTTTCAATCCGACGTGTATACACAAAGTTGCAGCGTGTTCCAGAACTGACGGATACGGGGCGGTGTCGGCGGATACGCGTTGATTCCGGTGTGCACGCACATCCAAATCAACTTCTCCGAATTCCTACACGTCCGTATCAACGTCACGCACGTTTCGGTAAAGACCGCGTGCGACCAAGTCGTCCCGTTTGGCGGGGCGTACTCAGTTCCGGGGTGAATCGGGTCGTTGTTTTTCTGTTTTTGGATCGCGTGCCGCGATCGCCACAGGACGCGATGCACCGAGCGGATTGCACGGGCACCGAGAGGGTCACATAGCCTACGTGTCATAATTGACGGAATTAAAAACGGAACTACGAGGAGATAGAACGGGTTACCTGAACAGGGCTCCGTGGATTGAATTTCTCGTGTCCGGGAAGAGATGCGACACGACGCTGGTCGTGTCCGGGCTGTGTCCGGGCTCTGAAATGCTGTTGTGTCCGGTCTGAGTCCAGGGGGAGACTTGCCGGGCTTCGCCGGAGGCGCTCAGGCGGAGCTCGTCGGTCAACGGGACGATCGGGCAGGGCACGACGAGGCGGCTGGGAGAGAGATCCGGTCTCTGGCCACGGGGGGGGGGGGGGGGTGGTTCACGGTGAGGAGGAGGAGGAGGAGCTGGGAGGAGAGGGTGGTGGAGATCAGGGAAGGGGAAGTCGAGGTGGAGGAGTTGGCCGCTGGAGATGGTGGTGATGACGATGATGGTGGTGGTGGCGGTCGTCTGGAAGGGCTGGGAGGGGAGAGGGGGGCTACTGTCGAGGCCGGCGGTCGGGGCTGGATCCGGTGGGGGATGGAGGAGGAAGGGGAGGGCTCAGTCGAGAGGGGAAGAGAGTGGAGGAGGTGGAGGTCGAGGTGGCGGTGGCGAGTGGCGGAGACGACGATGATGATGGCGGTGATGGGGGGTGGTGGTGGCAGCCGACATGGTGGGGAGGAAGGGCGAATGAGGGGGAGATGGGCTCGGGGTGGATGAAAAGAGGAGGAGGAGTCAGGCGAGGTGGTGGCGGGCGGTGGAGCTCAGGGTGGAGGGGGAGATCGAGAGGAGGGAGAGGGGAGGAGGAGATGGCTGAGGAGAAGGAGGAGGCTGCGGGGAGAGGGAGCGGGGAGAGGGGGAGGCTCGCCGCGGGCGTCGGCGGAGCGGCTCCGGCGGCGGGGGGGGGGGGGGGGGGGGGGCTCGCCGCTCCGGCCGGGGGGGGGGGCTGCGGGCTGGGGGTGGTAGAGTTAGGGTTTTGATTTTTCTTTTATTTTCTTTTATAAAAGAATTTTATTAATATTATAAGTAAAATATCTAAAGATATTTTACAGGATATTTTGTGGATATTTTCGAGATATTTTCGGGATATTTTCGGGGTCTTTTCGGGTGGGTCCCGCCTCCAAATGGACGGTGCAGGTTCACCGGTCAATGAGGGGGTGATACCTCGTACTGAAATTTGCAGAAAAGTTCCTGTAATTTTATAAATTGCGTAAAGTCCTAGTTTTGGGAAATTGTTTGGAAAAACACCCGATTCCGAAAATTACTAAAATTCACATAATTGAAGGGAAAAGCTGTGTGAGGGTCCTGAGGGGGGTGGGGGTGAGTCTGGGCAGGGATTGGGCCTGGTTTTGGGGTGATACGGGCCACCGTATTTAATTAATTAATAAATACTGCGCACGGTGTTCTCTAATTATTTAGAGGCAGGTAGGGTCATAATTTTTCTACGGTGTCAATACACTAAATGTAGTATACTCAGTGTAGAAAAATAACGTATTTTTGTCTGGACAAAACGGGTGCATGTTGGGCCTCAAATTGCTATTGGAACAGGGATGGGTACAGGTCTGAGATTTAAAATAGGAATTAAATACGGACGTTTGCAACAAGATTTGTGCGTCTCATACGAGGCTCAAAACTAAGTATCTGGGAGTTGCACAAAGTGCAGGATAGTAGGCTGACATGTCTAGGAGAGGTATGCAAACTTCGTTCGGGGATAACAGTCAAGGTAAAGCTCCAAATAATTAGGTGATGGACAGGTGCACAAGTCAATAGGATATGTAAGCAAAATAAATTAAAATATTGCAACAAATCCTAAATTGTGAAAATATTCCTAAAATACTGGAATCTGGTCGAGGGGGTTTACAAATTTGGTCCGAGTTCGATCTCTAAGTATGGTAGATTTTGTTAATGAATATGGCCTGATTTGATAGATAGGTTCTTTGGTTTATTTGAGTGGACTAGGTATCTGGGTATATATACTTTGATTTGCTAGTGTAACTCAGCTTACATCAATCCTAAACTCAAATAAATATTAAATTACATATGAAAACCAAGAGCACTGATGACGCAAAACTTCTGAAACATCTGCTGACTTGAAGACATTTTTTTTCTTGACGGCAGTTGTCCAAAGATAACCAGATCTGGGAATCTGAATACCTTTCAGGGGATTCGCCCCCGAACCCCCACGAGGGGCGCTACCCCCCTCGACCCTCGTCCGCTGACCGGACAGCGGAACCCCCGGGTGCGAGGCTCCAGATAAGTCGAAGGCGGTTGGACGAAATCTTCTGGTATAACGCAGTCTTTGGCTCATCGTCATATAGCATATGTCCATTGTTGATCTTGCTTATTGCTTTCTGCAAGTATATGTTAGACGAACAAGGAAATATACAAAAGCAAATATTACATATCTGGATAATGCTAAGTTTAAGTAGAAGATACTATAGTGATTGATCGATTACCATAATGCTAAACTTAATCGATTAGCCATATTCAAAAACTTAACATAAACATTGGACCAACAATTTCTTCTTTTTGATTATGGCAAATCAATTAAGTTTAAGACAAATATAATCGATATATCTATCAAGATTAATAAGCACAAATAAGTATCAGCACTGTGCAGCTGCACATCGGGCAGTGGCAAGAGAGGAGTTCAGCACAGGGCAGTCCTTAGCAACAGCAGCATGAAGAGGCAGTAGCAGCTCCAGCAGAGAGCTCATGCAGAGAGGGAGCAATGCAAGTAAGCAGTTAGCAGGATCAACTGCAGCACGTTGCAACATCCATCCAACAGCAGGAAGCTCCTGTAACTGTGTCGAGCACTACAGCTCCCACACCGACTATCATCAAGATCGGGCAGATTCAGCAACTGCAGTGCAGTATGCTGCACAGTAAAGGGAAATGAGCAAATAGTGTTGCTCTGTGTCCACAGCAAGAGGGAGATAAGTTGGACATTCAAGTAGATTAGCAGGATATCAAATTGCACAGTTCAGTGTGCAACACTGTGTCCATTCAACACAGTATCAGCCTTTCTCAGTATGCATAGTATCTGCAAGGTTTAGTTTCAGATTTAGTCAGTTTAGTGAGGTATTTGGTTTATGGGTAGATAGCTAATGGTTAGTTTAGTGTTCAGTGTATAGATGTTAGTTGGTTTAGTTATTAGGTGTTAGTTTAGTATACTTGTTTATGCAGATAGTTAGCTATATATATATATATATATATATATATATATATATATATATTATATATATATATATATATATATTGTATTAGTGTAGGTATGTATGTTAGTAGATAAATTGGTTATAGTTAGTATATTGGTGAGGTTTTATATATATAGGTATTAGCTATACTCCTAGGTTTTGGATTACCTCGGGATACCAAGGTAATACCAAGGTATTGGGTCGATACCCAAGGTATTGGTCATGGATATCGAGATATGTGTGATACGCATTAGTGCAAGGCCAAGTTATCATATTTTATTATTTTGTTATAGTGTTAAGTATATTGACTTGAATATATATCTAAAGTACTATTTTCATATAATTAAACTTGTGTATCTTAGGATACGGCTTTTTGAGTATCTTTTAGTATCCTAGTTTAGTTAGCATAGATTAGTTTCATAATGCTTTGACATAGTGTCTTAGTGTTAGACTCTTGCAACCTAGATTTAATCGGTTTGACTTAGAAATAGTTTCTTGACCTAGAATTGTATCATATTAACTTGTTTTTATTTTCGAACCTTGTATTGATGCAATATACCATATATAGGTCTGTGTGACACCAACATGGGCATCGAGAGACACACCTTGTTTAGGACTTCAGGTGAGTACATTTCTCTGATAGTTTTCAATTCATAATAGTATATATATGCATGTTCTAGAACTGTATACTTGATTCTGACACAGTAATTTCACGGACTTGTACTACATTGATCCCGTAAGGAGATGTTATCCCCTACCGTGTTCAGCGGGTACTTGTGTATATGTATTTTATTATGTATATTGGATATTAATTTATATTTCGTGTTCACACATTGCTCGTGTTCAGTGTGCTTATTCGTGTACACCCACTGCTCGTGTTCAATGGTTATATGTCATGTTCGTAGCGTGTCATGATTGGATCCATTGGTATTAGTTGGGGATGGAAGAGTAGGAGTTGATTATGTGATTAAAGCCCCATTGTTATATCGTGTACATTCTGGTTACATATCTCACTTGTAATCGTCTTACATGATCATGTTCACCCAAACCGATCACATAATAAACTTGCATTCTGAGGCACATTAGTTTAAATTGCAGTTATTTTATCATATTACAAATATTCATATTATTGTTCTATATTCTCGTACATTACCTGTATATATATTGTTCATTCATTCATATGTTAGTGATCTTGTATTTCATTTCTATTATCTGTTTTATATGCTCGATTATGTTATTGAAACTGCTTTCAGAGGTATGTACTTCGCTCCAATCCTGACTAGATATTTTTTTTTAGATGACTGGCTTATAGAGCAGTGCCCCACATTCTACGGGCTGCAGGACAGCGTACCTATAGAGGATACTCCTATAAACCAGAATGACTTAGTTGCAAAGCCCGAGAAGGTCTAGTTTATTTGTGTTGGCATGTATTAGACTATTATATTTGTTGAGATTCACAGTTATTATTATTTTTTTAGATTGTGGATTGTATCTTGTATCTTTCCTTCGTTATTCCATTCGTGCTTTATCTTCCTTAGTTTATTTTGTGATTGAGATTAGTTATACTTGTGAGATATCATATTGCTCCTCCGTTTGGAGTTGAGATGATTGACATGTACCATATTATATTGTTGAGATGTTAGATAGTTAGAAATGACCCAGACAGCGTTCTACCGTCGATTCTGTGACGTAGGCTAGGCGTAACCACGTACTCGTTCCCGAATATCCGGGTGCGGGTCGTGACATATTCAGCAGTAAGTTGAAAATATGAAAGACACCATATCACTTATTAGTGATTTCTTACCAACAACCCACTTATTCATTCTTGCATAAAATACCAGATATAATACTTATCGTCCATGCATAAGATTTGTTAGCATGCATCATGTCTAAATGTATCATTGGTGAGTTTGCACCATGTAGGACTTGTTAAATAGGACTTGGAAGGACGTGTGATGCGTCATTTCAATGAAGGTGACAAGCCTCAATGAATGTCCCGCTTATATCTCGTTTTACCACTACCAATATTTCCTGCTAGGTCGAATCGGTTCCAGTGTCCCGGGTGTCATTCGAAAAAAATTACTAAACCTTGTACACAAGTTGTCCATGACCATGCAATGCATATGCAACATAATCGTAAGCACAAATTGTATGATAAAAAAAATATAAGTAAAGCAATCGCATAATCAATCATTCTTGCATTATCAAAATACTCTTTCATTGTTTCAGTTGGCGACCCACAGGTCCCACATACTGACCATCCTGAGGTCCTGTGGTACCAAACCACCATCCGACAGTTCTGTGGTGTTGCACAACTAATATACTCTTCGCATTCAAATTGTGCACTGAAGCACTCCATAGATACATATATTCAATATTTTATTCTTGGTGTTACAACTTGCACGTGACTTTCATAGTATTGATTCATTTCTCATGTAAGACATATTATAGCATTCTTATGTCGATTACACTAGAAGTTTATATTTCATGTGTTTTATTGGTTATAACAGCATTGAACATAGGACATTACTATCTTTTATATGAACTAAACATCATTCATTTCAGGGACATAATAGAGCAACATAAGAATTTATTTTATTAGGGTATGAAGGAATAGAGAAGAAGGGACAGATCCACCCACCTATACAAATCATCTTCCTGCTCTAATCCCACATCGCTCACGATTCTTCAATATATGATTTGACATAATGCACAATCTTCTTACTCGAAATAACTAGGGATGGCATTTTTTCTCGAATCCGATGGGGGCCCAATTTTTTTCTCCGACTGGGACGAATTTGGGGATTTAAAAACGGGAATGGAGGTGGGGATAAGGATTAAAAAAAATTCTTTGATTGTGTTCGGGGCTGGGTATGGGTATAGTACTCCCCGTCCCGGTAAATCCTCGACCCTGATTACTTATACCTATATTTGGAATATGTTTTATGGGGTTAACATTCGTTCTTTGTTGTTTTATATTACAGACTTCTATTTAGTACTTGTATGTTTTTGTTGAATTAATTTTCCTTTTTTATTGTATTGTATCATTTTTTCTATCATGTAGTATATTTGTTTTATGGAAACCAGGTTTTATTAAGTTGTCTTGTATATGAAAATAATTTTTTAAGTTTATAATGTATAAAAAAATTGTTAACATGACAGGGGACAAGAAAACCTGGCCCTAAAAGTATTAACTGGGTGGGGACTGGGGCGGGGACGGGGAGTGCATTGCTTAACGGGGACGATGATGGGGTTAAAAAATTGAACCCGAACGGAAATAAAAATGGGGATAAAAAATTAAACCCGAACGGGGATGAGGATTCAAATAGTACTCCAAAACGTGGATGAGGGGTATGATCCCCGGCCCCAACCCGCCCCGTTGTTATCCCTAGGCATAACCATTCATTTGAGCACGCTTCATAAAATATCTCATTAAGCCAAGTTAAGCAAGATTGTAACCTTAGTCCAAATATCTCGATTCCCAACACAATTTATATCCCAACAGTCTGATCCATCTAGAAGCCACCAAGAATGCCTCCGCACGGAGCGGAGCATTACACATAACATATCCTGACTGGGTAGATTCGATCCCACGAAAAAGCAGATTATTCCTTCTAATTATGATATGAGTTATATATTTTTTTTTGAGTATCCTAGCCTCTTACTCTATTGCTCATCTTTCTCCACCCCTCTCTATAGGGAAGCTCGAAGTTAGCCTTAAAGATCCTTAACGTACTTCGTTGAACAATGAAATCAATATTGTATATCAAAGGAGTGTGACTGATAAAGCGGGTTGATAACGGTACCAACTGTATTGCATAGGAGAATGATAATTAAATGAATCATGATATTCATCCCTCCAAACAATCTATCCTTATGTGGCAGCTGACGTGGTGGTTAATGTGGCAGTTGACGTGATGGTTAATGTGGCAGCTAATATGAGAACTTCTAAAAGTTAAATTAACGTTAATATTAATATTAAAAAATTAGATGATTAATTTTTTTGGTTAAAATTTGCCATGTTAGATGCCACATAATATTATTTAGTATGTCACGTCAGCTGCCACATAAGGAAGGATAGTTTGGAGGGACAATTTGTAGGAATGAATAGCTCTAATAAAATGTGTCTTATGGTTAGTGCATTTTTCCAAACTTTAAGCATATCATTGGATTACGAGAAAGTGTGAGCGAGTCATAACGTAACCATGATATTTGGATATGCTCTCCTCGAAGTATTGAGAAATTTTCAAATAAGACAACGCAAATAGATCTTGGGTACATGAGCTCCTCTCTGTTTTGATTTTATGATAGGGGTTATCCTTTGACCGGTTCCTTAGAAAATTTGGTTTAGGTGTTCTAATTGAAGGTACTTACAGTCGCACAACGCATAGATATATGATTCTACTTAGGATAGAAAACTGGAAAGAGTGCATCCGCTATGTGCGATTGAGAGTATGTTGGCATATGAACCAGATCAACTAGTTAAGCTCGATTCTAGCCGGGCCCTATCCAAACCAAGCCATATAAGGCGCTATATATAGAGAAAGATTCTCATGAGGAGAAATCATAACCCTAGTCTCTTAATTTAATGCTCCTCTCTCCACTCCTCCCCTTTTCCCTTCCTAAGTAGAGAGGTTTTTATTTTTATTTTTTTTATTTTTTTGAGATGTCCGACGATACGTATGGGGACTTTGCATATGCTGCATTACATACCATTTGGGCCCACTGTCTCCATACCTTCCCGCGGTTTGATCCTGAGACATTTGTCTAGCCATAGAGATTATACTTTTTCTCACTGACCACAAGAGCCAGTTGAGTTCGATTATACCTCTTTCTACGTAGGAGTTACTTCTGCGATGTGGAGATCAAGAAGGTCCCTCGTAGGTTCCTTCACAACCGTGAACATCGTGTAAAAATATGGTTCAAATCGCGCATCGAAAATAAAATTCTAAACCATTTTTCTTCTATTGTACTTTTAATATTATAATCTTCTCAAATCTACCTGTAGAACATGTTCTGAATTTAGAATGAATCACAATGTATATATATAGTTGAGTTTTAAATGATTTGATTATTGTGTCGGTGTGTGTGTTTGGATTATAAAAATTATTTATAACTTTGTTATGTTGAAAGTTTTATCATATAGTTTTGTTCCAAGAAATTCTATATCAATTATTGTAAAATTGAAAAGAGCGTATAAAAGTAAAAAGAAACACTTTTGATTAGGGGTGAGCATTATTTGGTTTTGGACCGAAAATCGAACTTAACCGAACATTATAAGAGATTCGGTTCGGTTTGAAAAAACTTCG
This sequence comes from Iris macrosiphon, assembly GCA_036927795.1. Classification (NCBI taxonomy): domain Eukaryota; kingdom Viridiplantae; phylum Streptophyta; class Magnoliopsida; order Asparagales; family Iridaceae; genus Iris; species Iris macrosiphon. Next base: position 168,058,759 of record JAYESA010000003.1, read on the forward strand.
GTTCGATTTTGGTTTTAAAAATACTAAAAGGAAAAAATCGGTTTCGAGTTTGGGTTTCGCTTTCGGTCCAAAACAAAAAATCGAATAAAATTTATACATTTATGTAAATATCCTCAATTTTATGCATATTTGTGATTAAAAACGTGTATATTTTGAAAACAACAATTATATGTATATATGTTTTGAAGTCTAATTTTAATAATTAACAACTAGTCTAACTTTAGAAGCAACTTTGAAATACAATAAATGTGTGTATAAAAATTACAAAATTTAATATAATTTAACAACGTTTTCAACTTTGGATCCGATCTATTAAACAATAGAAATATTACAACATAACAAACCGAATAACCGAATCGATTATTCGGTTCGGTTCGATTTTGACTAATTTCGGATCGATTTCAGGTTTGAATTTTTAGAATTTTGATTCATTCGAATTTTGACTAATTGAAACTGAATAAATCAAACTGACTAATTAAAACTGAATAAATCAAACTCTCACCCTTACTTTTGATCTTAAGTTGATGGACTTTAGGATGTATGACAAAAAAGGGCATAAACTAGTCTTATAGATTATAAGGGGGTAAAGTGGAAAAAATTTCTCATTCAATTTGCCTCGTTAGCAAAATAAAACTCGATAGACAAATATAGCAATTAAACTCTCCCGCAATATATGACATGATCAAAATATCCCATACCGTTTACAAACTGTCAGATTTGACCGTTAGTGACTGTTTTTAAAATAAAAATAAAAAATATTCAAAATATCCTCCCCTCTTTCCCATTCATCCCTCTCTCCTCCCTCATTTCCCACCCGCGGCGTTGGTGGCAGCCCTCCCTTCTCCTCCCCGTGCGACCACTATCCTCCTCCCCTCCTCCTCCTTCCCGCGGCCACCCTCTCCTCCCCGCTCCCCTCCCTCTTCCCCGCGCGGAGAAGAGGGATACAATCGTCTTTTCACGATATATTTCAAAATTGACAGCAAACTGAACCAAAATAAAAATAAGAAAGTTTTTTTAAAATCAGAAGCCTTTAAATACAAAAACATAAATCTAAGAGAAGATTTTTTTGTACTTTATCCGATTATAAGACAATAGATTTTTTATTCTTGAAGAAAGTTGACTTAGTGTAACAGTCTGTCATATAACTTTTATTGGAAAAAAACGTAGAGAATTTTTTTATGAACTCAACCATTTTTGTCTTTAATTTTAAAACATATATTCATAGGGACTCAACATTCTCTGGTGGCGTAGGGCAACAAGTAGGAGAGACTTTGACAAATAGATGAAATCAAAGTTTTATGATGATACAAAGAAAGCAATAAGCATCCAAAGTATTCATACAAAAAAATACAAAAAAAATTTAAAACTATGGAACATTATCGAGTAGGGTGGAAAAAAAAAATTGGATAGGAAACCAAAAAAAATAAAATAAAATAAAAATAAGCATCCAAAGTATTAATATAAAAAAAACCAATCCAAAATCCAGTACAAAGGCATAATACAAAATAATAGTGTTCTCATCTTGATTGTAACATTCTTCATAATAATATTATGATGATTGTTATTATTTGATAGAATATTATTCTCTGTCCATATATAATTTCTCCAGAACAGCAACATCCAAACAAATGTCTGACCGGAATGAACTTTTGAAGTGGTCATGTACTTTTGTAAGGCTTTCTTTAGAGCATCTTCAGTAGTACTTGTGACTTTCCAATACAATTTAGAATTCAAATATATATATATATATATATATATATATATATATATATATATATATATATATTAAAGTAAGTATGGAATTTTTTGTTCAACAACAAATAAAAAAGTATAAAAAAATTCTAAACAGAAAATCTAAGTACAATATTTTTTGATCTGGGGAATGTGACGATGGAGATCGAGTACTGCAGCGACTCCTTTACTCCGTTGACGGTCCGACGAGGGAATGATGATGCTTTCTTCCCTTTTCTCTCTCCTGAGCTTGTGTGCACGTACGTAGCTCGCTTGGAGGGGTATGATCTCTGAAGCAGAAAAGTCAGTCCTTTGGAATATCTTATTTATAATCATCATGCTGATGGACTATAGGTGTCGCATGTGCTTCTGTTTGGTGGCCGCAAGGGGGCGCCTTCAACAGAATGTGGTTGCAAATGTAGCCGCATACTATGGACAGGCTGCCAGGCGGCTTCGGTTGGGATATGTTGTTTGATAAGATCTCGAGGTTTTTTCAACTCTCTCGTATGCGTGTCTCGGTCAGCTGGACACGTAATCAGCACTAACTGTGTGAAGATCTTTTCGGTTGCAACGGACAGATCTTGCAAGATGAAAGCCGCATAACATCATTGCCGCATAGCGTCTTGGCTGCATATGTGCGCTCCTTTGGAATTGGTCTTATGGACACTTTGGCCGCATGAAATTATGGCCGCATGCAAACTCTCGCCTAGCCTTGGTCGAATCGACACTTTGGCCGCTTGATGACGAGGCCGCATAGGGTCGTAGCCGCATATGAGGGAACACGTGGCATGGCACGTCTGATGAAGTCATTAGTCCACTGATGTGACTTTTCATCTTTTTATGAGTCGTCGCCTGTCTCACAATTCTAGAAGCGCTCTGAGTGATGAGTGGTGTGTCAGAACTTCTGACATGCATTGAATGCCATGTCAGGGGATCTCATGTGGCCCTTACTTCTTGGCTTAATTTTATGCCGCATGAATTCTACTATGCGGCTTCCTCTTTGGCTTAATTTCTTCTGAGTCGAACTTGGGGTGCATGTTTGTTGGACGCATGGATCTGGATTTTTCATGCTTCTACAAGACCCCTTCAAAGTTTTCAAAATAACAAGTTTGAAATACTTTGAACAAGAAGCATGGTCGAGCACTTTCGGCCGCATGGTTGTGATGCCGCATAGGCACGTTGCCGCATAGACGCTTCCGTCAGGCTGTCAGATCATTAAATGTCGAGATTTGGCTCGATCTTCAGGAGATTTCTTGGGACTATGAGTCAACAACAGTTTTCGAGAAGATAAATATGGATCACGCAAATCGAGGCATCAGGTTCATCCTCATAACTGTCTGGTTCATCGCCTCGGTCTTCTCACGCGCCCTAGGAGCCTATAAATAGGCGGGCTAGGGAGGAGAGAGAACTTTTGTCTCTTGGCTTCCCCCTATTTTGTGAAAGAAGATACCGAGGGCTACTGTCTATCTCGCCGAGGGGTTTGTCAAGAGCGACATCGATCTGTGGTCCCCTGATGCTGGTATTCTCTTTGGAGGTAGGTGTGTGTCATGATGGCAGGGACACAGAGTCACAAGTACACGGCCTCGCAACGTGGATGAGAAATCATCTAGAACACGCGCAGGTCCCCCACAAAGTTCTGTCGCATGGATGAGCAATCATTTGCAACATGCGTGCAGAGCCTATATGTGGCTTGGCCACATGATCAGAACTTATCTGCAACATGCACGCAGAGCCTATATGTAGCTTGGCCGCATGATGCAAAATCAGTCCATCTGTAGCTTGGCCGCATGGATGAGACCTCATCTTGCTCATGCGTGCGGACTTAGCTATCTCGAGACGTCCTCTCCTGCGTGTGGCTACGACCTGGAAGCGACATGCGGCCGCTATACACTTTTATAATCTTTGTTGAGACTGATATGCGTTCTCTTTATGCAGGTTTACCGCCCTTCGTGGTGCCTATGTTGGAGCATGGAAGGATATCATATCACCAGTCATTCGAAGAGAATGCCAACCTTACGCGGTGATTTGCCAAGAACTGATCCAGGAGACGAGGGTGAACATCCTGCATCATTCATGGAGTTGTCCCTATTTATGCAGTGTGCTAGATGCATTTCTTCCCTCTATGCGGCTTGCTACCGGTTGGGGTCCTGCGGTGTCGATGACAGGATCTGGATTAATTGTCATTCCTGTCTTCGGTCTTTTCGCATGGTTGTAGAGCGCCTGATCCTGCTCCTCCCTTGCTATCCATCAGAATGGATTCTTTTTCATATACTGATATTTGCACTGTGGAGGGAAGATCCAGAATGTGTTATTGTCTGTTGTTGGCTTTACTTGTGTTAGTAGCAAAAATAACACGGATGGGTGCCTCTAATGAAAAAGGTTCGTGTCAGCGAGACTTCATGGAAACCCTTAAAAATGAATTTCCATCATATGTACTCATGGCCTTAAATACTAATGAAAAACCCTTTAAAATGGATTTCTATCATATGTATTCATGATCTTGAATATTAATCAATAAAGTCTCTCCTTTTCCAGAATTGATTCTTTGTATTTTTCATATTGCATGTTGTTGACTTTGGATATTGTGCTAGAGGTAATATGGATATAGCATAACACCGTAGTTTGTTAAGGATGTCCCACTGGAGGACTTTTTGGTGGACCTTATTACCTTCTGCGCACTGGAGTACAAGTAATAAGTTCGAAATGAAACCCTATCAGAGGTGATATGGACGTGATAGGTTTTGTGAACCCATTACTTCTTGTGCACTTGAGTACAAGTAATAGATTCGAGACAAGCCATGCCAGAAGTGATATGAACGTGGTAGATTTTATGGACTTAACACCGCTGGAGTACTATCACGCCCCGCTCTCAAAATACTGGGTGAATACGAGGACTGACATGGCCAACCACACCTTGCAGAATACCGAAGTAAGCCGCAATGTGTTAAGGCTGTCTAGAAGACAAATGTGTGAACTCTAGCATGCTATGACGTCAGTCCTAAGGCCGAAAAATCCTATTATCTTAATCCAACAACACAAGTACAAGAGTATATCATATATGAAAGTAAAAAAGACGTTCCAAATTATATGTCACATATAATCATGAAGCTAGTGAATATAAAATGCGGCACTAGCAGAGTTTAATAATACATGATCAAAATATACCAGCCATGGTCTAATATATACACCATGCTGACCGTAGTCTCAAAAATATAAGGATCTAGCTCTGCCCCTTGCTAAATACCACAAAACAAAGTAATCAAGACGAGGGGTGAAAGAAAGGAAATCCACTCGCGAGCTTCGGCCACAGTCCTACGAGTGCAAACCATCTTGCTGGAAGCACGGTGGATCCTGTTCTCTTCGGGGTAACCTGGCCTTGCAAAGCCAGTGGGGTCAGAACCCCAAGCAACAATTACCACAAAGGAGCTCGAGGTGATAAGCCAAACACATCGCAACATAAGCAAAATAGACATATAAGAAATAAATGCAGATCGAGACTTGTACGGTACCAACATACTTGTCTCAGGAATAATACTGGAAGAACTGATAATAAGTGCAAAATGAAAGTAAGACGACGAGCGATAAGAGAGCATAGGAATTACTCTGGATCGGGACCACAAACTTTGAACCAAATAAGGACTGGGGTTGCAGACCTTCACTTGAGCAGAACTTAGCACCCTAACCATGCGTCGGGAGAAAATAAAACTCGAAGAGAGAGCTATATGAATAACAAATATCCAATTCACGGCCAAACATGCCTACGGCTTGCTATAATTAACTAACTAGGGTTATCACAAAGCCCTAATTACTATAAATGTATTGCTAAGAATATTGCTACCACCGGCACTGCAGTCAACCCAGATGGCCAAGGGTATGCTTGTCTAGTAAATTTAAATGCACATTCAACCATACAACAACACAATAAACATAAATTGAACTTATAAGCATAAACGTAAACTTGTGAATCAAAAATTGGTCTTGTAAACATAAACTTGTCTTATAATCATAAACTTTTCTTGTAAACAAAAACTTATCTTGTGATGTGCCACAACACGCGTAAACTTGGTCAGTCATGGAGCCATTGCCTAGCAGGGTTGTCCATGCCGCATGGGGCCCTTGGGGATCGGGGTAGCCGGTAGCGCAATATTATTTCCTCCAAAAATCCTCTAGGTAAATCTTATCTTGTTTAATCATTACTAAATTAATTCAAGTTCTCGAGTCATGGACACTTGGGAACTCCCTAAAATGACGAATCGCGAGTATGAGCTTTTCATAAGTTATTGTATTCGCGACACGCAATACATTGGACAATGCTCATACTTGATTGCCTGATGCCAAATGCAATAGATTTTTATACACAAACATTTTTACGGTGTCGTGAGGATTTTGAACTTGTACATAAACTAGTCTTGTTAACTCATATGCAAAACTTGTCTGATATCATAAACTTGTATCGACATAAGAAAGCACACAATAATAATAATCACTAAAAGGAATTACTAAATGAGAAAAAAGCAACAGGGAACACAAAAATACACACATAAATTTCTGGCCGCATATGCCCACTAGCCGCATGGACTCACTGGCTGCATGAACCCTCTGGCCGTATGGACTCTCTGGCCGCATGCACCCACTGGCCGTATGGACTTACTAGCCGCATGGACCCACTGGCGAGCTAATTTTTTATTCGTTCAGCGAGTGAAATCACAAGGTGTTCAAGGACACATGTGAAAATAGACAGTCATGCATCAAATAAGATGGACGCATGCTATCAACATGCGACAAGAGTTCAGGTTGCATAACCCTCTCGGACCGTATTACACTCTCGGCCCCATGGATCGCTGGCCGCATGAAGACTTCGTCTTCTCCAACAACAAGTGCTGCCATAGCCAAAACTCCAAAAATCCAAAAAAAATATTTTTTTCATAAAACTTTATTTTTACTCCAAATCAAGTGAAACAAAAGCCAAAATGCTCGAAATAAAATGCTCTAACGTAAGAAACCACTAATTTTCAAAAATACTAAGTTTTAATAAATCAAAACCAAGAAAAACTCATAGAACACAAAAAAATCCTAAACTTGAAACTCCGATCTACAAAAATCTATACATCAAAGTTCAAAACTCCAGGAACTAAACATGATCAGCAACTCAAGGAGAAAATTTTTCATCAAATATATTTTCAAAACAACAACATATATAAAAAATCTAAAAATTCATAACTTCACCATTGAGCAAGATGTACTTGTCTTGGGTGACTCATAACCTCTACCTCTCACGGTCCATGTCGCATCAATTTTTCCTTAGGGTTAGGGTTAGGGTTAGGGGGATCTTGAGGGAGAGGAGGAAGGAGGGAAATAAAATGAAGAATGAGAAGGAGAGGAGAGAGAAGAGAAATGAGGGTTGAAATATGGGTTCACCCAAAATGAACCGAACCAAGTGTCTATTCTACATGCGGGTCCTAAACCGGGTCTATGACAATGACAATGGATATTCTACTGGTCTAAGGTGATCTCTCTCAACAATAGGAACAATAAAAAAATAAAAAAATGACAGAAACCAATATATGAAATATAGCAGGAATATATTATCAAGAAAAATTAAATTCAAGAAATACTAAATCTGGAAACGGGTGTGACACGTACTTAGAGTTAAGTATGGGTGATAAATTTAGATGATGATCGATATCAGAGGTAATATGAACGTGATAATCAATAGTCAAGTAGGGAGATTTTCTCGGAGGTAAGAAGGACATGGTAAACTCTACTGGGGAGGATGTGAGAAAAATAGCTCAGAGGTAACGTTGACGTGAGCTAACCGATAGTCATACAAAAGGGTTAGGTACGATCATGTTGTTTTTGTGGAAAGAAACGGAAATGAGATAGAATTAATATGGACATGGATATTTTCTTTGGATGGGGAACATGGACAACTCATAGTTCAGAGGTAATATGGACGTGAACTGTTTGCTTTTGTTGAGGATATCCCAATGGGGGATCTCTGGTAGATATTACTTCTTGCGCATTGGAGTGCAAGTAATAAATTTAAAACAAAATCCTATAAGAGATGATATGGACGTAATAGATTTGTGGCCTCATTACTTCTTGCGCACCTGAGTACAAGTAATAAGTTTAAAACCCTATTAGAGGTGATATGGACGTGATATGTTTATGTCCTTAACACCACTGGCGTACTTAGAGTTAAGTATGAGTGAGTATTATGGACGTGGCAATCGATAGTCATATAAAGAGGCTTGTTAAGAGGTAATATGGACATGGCAAATCCTAGTCATATAGAGAGGTTTGCTCAAAGGTAATATGGATATGGAAAACCCTGCTTATATAGAGAGGTTTGCTCAGAGGTAATATAGACATGGCAAACCTTGCTGGGGTTAATCGGTTAAGACAATATTTCAGAGGTGATGTGGACGCGAACTAATACCCAAGGGAGCTGATTATGAGTGGTCTACCCGAAAGTGTGGATAAACCTGAAGGTGGCTCCGTTGTGGAGCTTTTTAAGGATCCACTGTCTGTTGCGTATTCAGGATTCCTGAATACAGACAATGACTTTCATCAAACTTTTGTGGAAGAGAAGTGCATATTGTTCTTACACACTTGCTGGGGATGAACAGCGGGGAATGTATGCTGTACATTTTGTAACGACCCGTTCCTTTCAAGCGGACATCCGATTCAAACAGAAAAAGTGCAACGACCCGACTTGCTTTGCTCAGCAAGAATACTCGTTTGAGGCAAATAATTTCCCAACTTGGCCCTTTAGGCGTTCCGGCTTAGACTTTCAGAGGCTCGCTCGGATTATCGCTCGACCGAGGCGAATCATCGCTAGGCGGGTGGCTACGATAAACTTGTCTTTGCTTAGCTAGCACACTTAAAATATGGACGATATATGCTAGTCGTTAGAGAATCACCCCCTGTATGCTAATAAATAATACAATACACCTAGCTAAAGGAATAATCCCAACTTGTATTGCTTGTGTTAGAACATAAAAACTAAACTTTGCTTATAAATGAACCCTCACATGCTACATTTGCCTTATGCAACTATACCCCGCTATGCCTCGTGTAGAACGATATATATATAAATACTCTTTGTAGTGCACTATTTGCTTGTTTATACTGCACATCCCTAGATCATATCGCTCGGTATGTCCCTTTACGGTTTCACTCATCGTTCTACCCTTAGACCCGTGCGAAAGTAAATGCTTATGTCCTATATGAATGTAATGCTTGCCTGCTTATATGTTTACTTGTATTCGTTGTCTCGTTTCAATGCTTGTCGCATAATCTATGCCACGACTGTGTAACACTATCTATGTCATGTATTCATCTAGTTCTCCCCGAAAGACTATCTAATAGTCGTTCCGTGCAAGTATGAACCTGAAAGTATCCAGGACCGTTAGGTCGCCAAGGCAGTTTCCGAACCAGGGGGATTTGCACCATATCAATGAATCCAAGAATCATAGCTCTTAGAGCATACTCGTACTGAACATGAATTAAGAATCCAAGAATCAACATGTCATGTCATGAATCCCATGAATCTGAAACCTTAGAGACTTGCATGGTCACGGACAACTCGTGCACGAGGTAATAACATGGATTCCTCGGATGATCACCGGGGCACCGAGATCGTACCATCCTAGGAGGAATATGTGTATTGCGTGACCAAATCGGTAGGATGCTTTCGCGGTTTGGGGCTACACAATATTATCAGTGGTCGGGCCCTTGGTAGTGCGTCCTACACTTGGATACCCGACTGACTCCATGATCTACGGTAGTCTCACCATGTTTGGTCGGGATGATGGGTAACGCCCAATGACTCTTTTGTTATATCTCATCTCCGTCCGAGACTATGCGTCATCCTTTATGGCTATGCCAGTGACCTCATGTTCATATAGATAAGTCATCCTCGCTTAGCGGCAATCCGCGTGCGAGTCATTGCATCGCATCCAGATTCTGAAATACCTGAACGATATGAGTATAAGATATCTATACAAATTGAACAATCAGACCAATTCATTGAATACTTGAACGTCTTATGCAAACACCCGATAATCCATGTAATCGTGTACCCAAAACATAACCTCGCTCACACACTTGTGTTTACATAGGCTATTTGACCCTGGATTTTATAATAAATGCTTGTGCTCAAATTTAACTTGGTTTGCCTTAGATATGAAATGATAAATGGTAAGTTGGTAAGTCTCATCGTATTTCTTTATATCGTACGGTGCACTGCCACACGATTTAGGCTATTCATCATTGCCATAAAACTGATCATAAGGCAAGACTAGAAAGATAATTTAATAGATAGTGCACGGAACCTATATAACGTGTTTGGATTTATCGAGCGGGCGAGAAGCCTCCCCACCAGTGTATTCATGTACTGATAACCTACCAGATTGCTTGTAGGGTGTGGGAGAACCTCGTTTGGTTTGGATGGCTTTCTCGTACGTGCTAAGGCGTGGAGTTCACTCAGAATCCTTGGAGCGTTGCGTCCGGAACTGAGGCACATATACAAGACATAATATTGGAACATCGCCTATGTATTATTCCACAACTGTAGCCACTTGGCACGCTTTTACTGTTTCAGAGAGTGAGGCTTGAGCGACTTGTAATCTCGACCTAGCATTGCCTGTAAAGCTTATTTTATTTCTATACTTGTGTTATCCAATACTTTCGCTATTGACGATACTGTGAACTTGTTACCAATCGCCTGTGCGTTTAATATTCCGCTGCACTCGGACAATCTGTGCGACTCTGTAGTTTAGACCTCTTACCGCCTGTTCATATCATAGCCTTGCACGGTTACGGCTTACGCTCGTACGGCATCATGCCTAGATGGGTCAAGTGATCGTCCTGCGGGAGCACTGACGCTGTGATTCGCACCTAGCAGGGATGGCCAATTGCCTGCGGTAGATCGGGGTGTAACATATTTTGGCTATCCAGCTGATAGTAAAGGGAGTACAAGTCTATCTTAGACATAGTACTTTTTGATTAACTAATTATTGATAGACATCATGAGCAAGTCGCCATTAGGTTTTGCGAGCTAGTAGGACCCATTGGAGAACACGAACTCCACAATGAACGAACCCTCCCATTTAGGTTAGAATTTGTCGGCCGTCTTGTGGGTCATAACCATCGGTCTTGTTACTGTCAAGACGAGATCACCCACTTGTTAAGTCCTCTTCTTGACCCGTTTATTGAAGGCACCTGAGAGGTGCGCTTGGTACATCTTAATACGTTGTTGAGATAAGAGATGTTTCTCGTCAAGCGCTTCTAACTCTTGTAGCCGTCAACGATAATTGTCGTCAATGGTCAACTGGTTGGAAAGAGCCACTCGGAGTGACAGAATTTGAATCTCGAGTGGGAGGACCGCTTCACTTCCGTAAACCAAAGAGAATGGCGTACTGCCAGTATGTATCCGTACCGTTGTACGGTAGGCCCAAAGACATTCACCCAGCTTCTCATTACAGTCGCGCTTATTGGATGACACGAACTTCTTGAGTAGCTTTATGATGGTCTTATTGAATGCTTCTGCCAGACCATTTATTGCTTGGTTGTAGGCAGTCGAGACTACATTCTATATTCAGTTTTTGTCACAAAATCGATAAAAGTATGACTTATAAACTATTGACCATTATCGTGGATAATCCTCCGTGGCAAGCCGAAGCGGTATATGACGTGATACTTGTCAAATCTGATCATGTTTGAGGTCTTGACTTCAGCGAGTGGAATAACTTCCACCAATTTGGAGAAGTAGTCGGTGATAGCCAAGATGAATTGATGTCCCTTAGAAGAAGGTGGACTAATTGGCACAATAATGTCCATTTCTCACGCTTCAAATGACCAAGATGCTACCGTTGGGTGTAAAAATTCTAAGGGCTGGTGAATAAAGTCTGCGTGGATTTGGCACGCTTGGAACTTTCTCGTATAGTCAACAGCATCCGCTACCATTGTCGGCCAATTATAACTCATTCTTCAAAGACGGTTCTGTAGCTTGGGTCCGGACTGATGGGCATCGGAAACCCTATCGTGAGCCTCGCGGAGAGCCTGCTTCGCTTCTGCATTTGATAGACATCGTAGCAGAAGACCATCGTAGAAACGACGATACATCATTTTGGTAGCCATATCGTAATACAACCGGAGGGAACATCTTCTGATGAAAGTGGCTTCCTTTGGGTTCTCGGAAATAATTCCATAGACTGCGTAGTCGATGAATGGGAGCCTCCAGTCTTGGATGTCGGTGTCTACTTTCGCTGTGTAGCTTAGGCACACACAAAGGTTATTTTTTAGGCAGACCAACTCTTGACCGACCATTGTGATCAGCTGATGGGTTTTGACCGGGACTGCCAGGGAGGCAGCGATGTCGGTAAGGACGTCAACCTCGATATTCTGCAGTCGAGGGATGCGCTCTATGAAAAATCCCTCGAAGATGGAAATTATTTCGAGCGCGGCTTGGTGGTCTACTCGCCCCGAACCTAACTGACTATCAGCTTGGAATCGTCGTAGGTTTCTAGGTAGTCTACTCCTACTTGTTTAGCGAGTTGGAGCCTAATGACGAAAGTGTTGTACATTGCCACATTGTTGGATCATGGCTCTGAGAGAGAGAGTAAGCACGTTTGATGACCAGATCGTATGAAAAAATTAGTACTATCCCGACGCCAACGATAATATCGCCTTTGGGCCCTGTTCTTGAAGCACCGTCAAAAATTATTCGCCAAACGGCTTCTACATTTGTATTCAAGTTTGAGCCCGTTACTTCTTATGGGATATCCTCGTAGAGCTTCGAGATTTCTGGTACAGGGTGGACCGCCAGGAAATTTACCAATGCTTGTTCTTTGATCGCCTTTTGGGGGACAAATACCATATCGTATAGCGACAACAGTATTGTCTATGTAGCTAGGCAAGAGTTGAGCACTCCGGGTTTAGTCATAAGAAACCTGAGAGGATTAACTCACGAGATCACATGGATAGTTTTTTCTGCTATGTAATGCCGAGTCTTCTAAATGGCGAAGACCAGAGCGAGGCACTCCTTCTTAATGGGATTGTATATATGCTCTGCGCCGGCCATCATTCTGCTGAGATAGTAGATGGCATGTTCATGACCTGCATCACTTTTCTGGGCTAGTAGAACTTCGAGGGAGTGATCCATTGCCCACACATATAGCAAGAAGTATCTTTCCATAACGGGGGCCACCAATATTGGGGGGTTCATAAGATACTGCTTGATATCGTCGAAGGCGCTCTTCCATTCTTCATTCCATATAAAAGAGAATCCATTCTTCATTAGTTGAGTGAACGGCTGACAATGTCCAAAGAGGTTTAATATGAACCTCCTAATGTATGTCAGTCGTCCTTAAAGGCCAAAAACTTCTCTAATGTTCTTCGGCGGGTGCATTTCAAGGATTGCTTTAGTCTTGTGGGGGTCTACGTAGATACCCTTCGTAGTTATGACAAAACCCAAAAATTTGTCACTGGAGACTCCCGGAAGGATTTGGTAGGATTCATCTTGAGGTTATATGCACGCATCAGGTCGAATACAGTCTTCAAGCCTTAGAGGTGATCATCTTTGGAGGGACTCTTGACAACGATGTTATCAACGTAACACTCCACTATCTTGCGTAGATATTTACGGAAGATGATGGTCATAGCTAGCTGGTATGTAGCACCTGCATTCTTAAGACCGAATGGAATAACTGTGTAGCAGTACACTCCTATCGACTTTTATAATGATGTATGCTTCTCGTCGTCAGGAAATATCTTGATTTGATTATAGCCTGAGGATCCGTCCATAAAGAACATGCGCTCGAAGCCACAAGTTTTGTCGATCATTATATCTGTAATCGAAAGGGAAAACTCGTCCTTAGGGCATATCGCATTCAGATCATGAAGGTCAATGCATATTCGAATCTTCTCATTCTTTTTGACGACGGGCACGATGTTGGCTACCTAATTCTGATGTCGTTCCTCGCGGATGAAGCCAATAGCTATCAGTTTGTTGACTTCAGCTTTGATGGAATTCATGATGTCCGGTTGCTTGACTGGCTTAGCGTTTAGCAAGATGTTAAATTTATGGACCATGATTTGGGGGTCCAGTCCCGGTATATCTTCACAACTCCAAGCAAAGACATCGATGTACTCCCTGACAAGTTGTAATAGGAATTTTCGATCCTAATCGGGCAAAATTTTGCTGATGAAGATAGGTTTAGGGGAGGATTAGTCGCCCAGATTAATTTGTACAATTTTGTCCTCAATGGAAGGTTCTCGTTGCTCGAACCGTATCTCCCATTTTGAGTCTTGACGTTGGGCCCACGGTTCTAGTTTAAAGAGTTCAGGTGGATCCTCGTTGTCTTCCTCAGGATCAGCTGATACCATGTTGGTAGACGATGTTTGTTTGAGCATCTCCCCGATACTTATATCGGACTCCCAAGCAGAAGATTCTGAAGAGTGAGAGTGTAACTCATCATCTTCATCCGAGTCTTCGGGGGTGGTAGGAGACGTGACGTACCCTAAGCCATGCTTGGTCTTATGGTAGTAATCTTCGGGCTTGTCTGCAGGAGCGTACAGACGCAAAGGTAGCCATCGGCCTTTGTCGTTGTTTAATCCCCTAGAAGATTTTAGATTATATCCCATCTTCTGGATAAGGTGTTTGGTTTGAGAGCTGTACCGGTGTAGTGGTATTTTGTCGGTGTCAAGTTCTGACTCCAGTTCCTCTGGGACGAAGGATTGGGGACTTTTTACTCTGCCAAAGATGATGAGTTTGTCTCTCCTCTTCCTTACTGGAACTATGAAGTAGGAGTTTTGACTGGGGATAATTTGGTTCACTTCATAGGTGGCAGTCACCTATGGATGCAGGTACAAGCCTAGACCGTGCTCAATGGAAAATAATATGCTGAGATGTGCAATATCCGAGTAGTTCAAAGATGGCCCTTTATTCATAAAATAAGGTATCTTATTCTCAAGAATTATATCATCAAGAGAAGGGACGTTAGCATGCGCGGATACGTACTCTTCCAGTTCATCCTTCCCGAGATCTACCCCCAGTGCGAGCGACGGTTTCGGAGGTCTCCTGCGTAGCTTTACCACTAGAGGTTCGTTAGTTGTAGTAGGTGCTGGATCTTCCTTCAGCGATCGACTCGGTCTACGAAGGTGAACAACCAGAGGTTCACGTGCTTATAGAAGCTTGGAAAATCTGAATCCATACGTCCAACAACCATGCGCCCCAAGATCGACTCAGAAGAAATTAGACCGCAAAATGACCATACGGCCAAGAAAAAATAACATCCATGCGTCCCAAATATTGGCCGCATAAAGGCATGACACAAAGATTATGTCTAACACAGAATCTTGACAAAAAGGATTTTCTGAACGCCTAGAAAAATGTGAGAACACTAAGCCACAAGAAGCTATCGTCAGACTAATAATGACTAATGACAGGTGTGTAGTGCCACGGGTACATCACGGCAAAGGCTACATGAGTCCAATGCGTCTCTGGCCCTATACGACCCAGACTATATGCATTTTATGTGTCTCTGACCTCATGCATCCCAGACTCCATGCATTTCATGCACTTCTAGCCCAATGCATCCCAGACTCTATGTGTTCCATGCGTATCTGGCCAGATGGCCACATACGGCCAGGACAGCCACAGAAGTTCCATCTTCGACCGAATCTCATACAACGTTGACTCCATGCGCCATGCTGAGAAAGATGAAGATGTAAACTTGGACTCCTCTTACTACGCAGCAACGTGTGCTAGAACAAAGAAGTCTAGGAAAATACGAGCTCGTCAAGCTCAAGGAAATGCCCATTCAATCGACCATCAGCAGGCGCTGCTAACTATGCATTTCGCTGACAGAAAGTTATACAAAACTGGCCCATACGTCCAGCCCGCAGTAACAATTAGACAGGGGCAGTCTAGAGAGTCTTCCATTAGTAACCCGGGGCAAGTTCTTGTACAAACCCCAGGTCAGGAAGCAAAGTTAACACATACGCACCATGTGCTTGGTCTACCCGGGCTCATAAGAAAGGTTTAAAGATGAATTAGCCATTGTTTGACTTGCGCAACGTGATTAATCACAAGCGCAAAGCAAGAAAATCAACTACGGCATATGAAGTATCCTCCCGAGGGCATCACTGTGCCATCATTATCATCAACTGCTGCTGTAACAAAGCAGCAGTACCTACAAACATGGAGTCAGCATTCCAGTGGCTGCAACCAAAGTCACCCACCCGGCTGCAACCCAGAGAACAGGTGCAAGAACCAGAGGCAAAAGAACTGCCCTTTGTCTCATATTATTCTGCTCGGAAGACCCCCTCCATGAGGGAAGGGCAAAAGTTCAGAACCTCCAGTCCATCGTTCTCGGCCAGCGAGTCAAGAAGACGGATCCAAGGAGGACGGACAGAGAAACCCGCGGAAGGTGTTTTACTTGGTAACCGCTCAAAGAAGAAGATGTCATCCACCGGGGGTAGTTCTTCTTCAGGACCTCACATAGCTACACAAGTTGGGGGTTATAATTCCCCAGACCTCTATATAATCCTGCGTTCCGAGAAGACAATAATTTCCAAGGAATAAATACTGAGATCCCTGGGGGTAGCCACCATCGTCAAGAGGTCGCAACTTTCTATGCTGGGGGTAGTGTTCCCTCTGAGCCCGAAGAGGATGAAGCAGTACCAACTTTTTCGGATGACTATTCACGAAAAGATTTCAAGGCAAAAAGTACGACGTCCATCGTCCCATCCATTTCTTTCCATATGATAATAATATACATGGAAGGGGACGATCACGAGGGCCCCAACGATCGATAGCACCTCAAAACCCTCGAGACCATGATGCAAACCATGAGTACGTCAAAGTAGGCCTTGACCCAGACAATGTTGGAGATCAAGGCGAATATATCCTCACAACTAGCAAGGGCCTCTAGTCAAGCAAGCCTAGACCCGGGGACAAACGGGAATTCAAATACAACCGCTCCACCCGGAGGCAAAAATCATCCCCTCTCGGATCATCTGCCCCTTCCGCAGTCGATGAAGCCCAAAAACCAATACGGGAAGTACGAGAACTCTGGGCCCGCCTAGACTCAATGGACAATCGGGACTCACTGTGCGAGCTCAAAATTCGACAACCCTATCCCCTCGAGTGGAGAGATATACCGTACCCTCCCAAGTACAAGCCCTTTAACTTAACTCTATTTAATGGAAAGATATCTTCCTGCCAATCCATGAGTTATTTCAAGATGGAGATGGGACATCTACCTCATAACGATACCCTCTTAACCAAGCTCTTTATCGGGGCATTGTCTGGAATAGCCTTCGATTGGTTCTACACTCTCCAGGATAATTGTATTTCATCGTTCGACGATCTCAAAAGTCTTTTTCTTTTTCGGTTCTATGACGGGAGAAACGACATGACGATGTCCTTTTTAACGGATATCATGCAAAGGAGAAAGGGATCCAAAATATACTGGTTCGAGGGATGCCCTTTGTTTGGTCCAAGCACGGTATCCTAGGACAGATACAGATTTTGAAGACCCTTCCTGGCTCTGAGAAGATGGCTGACATATTATTTCAGAAATTAACTAAAGTAGAACAGCACTTGGACGAGTTGCAGCAGGTGCGATAAGCTGGCGTCGCTACGACCGTAGCCACAGAGTATGAACGCCTCCTGGATTTTGTAAAACAAGTGAAGGCTGCCTATGGGAAAACTAAGGTAGGTCTCGAGCAGGAACTCCGGAAATAGGAACTCCAACGTATTGGGTTGGACGCAGATGAGGCGGCTAGTTTCGCCCGGGAAGATGGTTTCTCTCACACTATTGCTGAGATCCAGGTGCAGATTGCATAACTCTAGGCCAACCTTAAGATCCTGGAGGGTGACGTTCACGAGGCCTGTCAAGATCCGGAGGTTATCCATACGCAATCTCTTATTGTAGCCCAGTCTTCTGTCGCCATTGAAGGGACTTTGAAGAGACTGGAGGAGAAGCACCAGTCTTACGCTCACCTTGATAGTCCTGCTGTCGTAGCTCAAGAAGCCGAGCGCCGAGTTAGGAGTTAGATTGATGCCAGAGTGGCTAATCTCTGAGAACTCTTAGAGGAGTTGTGCACCGATCAGTAGTATCAGTGGTTGCTTTTCCTTTTTATTTTGATTGAGGCATTGGTAATTCCTCAAATATTGTTTGCTTTTAGTTCCCTATTTAGGAGAAAAAATTATAATAAAAGAAACTTTTCCCCTTTTGTTGGAATTATCCGTATAAACTTTGGGTATTGCATTAGAGGTGTTATGGATGTAGTACAATATCGTAGTTGCCAAGGATATCCCACTAGGGGATCTTTGGGGGACTTATTATTTCTTAAGCACGAGAGTGCAAGTAATAAGTTCAAAGCGGGCCTTGCCAGAGGTGATATGGATGTGGCAAGTTTGGTGGACTTAACATCGTGGGTGTACTTAAATTTAAGCACGGATGATAAGTTAAGATGACGACTGATAATAGTCATAGGGAGAGGTTTGCTCAGAGGTCACATGGACATGGCAAACTCTCGGGGGACGATGTGAGGATGATAGCTCAGGGGTGACGTAGACGTGAGCTGATCGGTAGTCTTACCGATAGGTTAGGTATGATCTCGACATTTTTTAAGGAAAAAAAGTGAGCCAGAGGAAATATGGATGTAGCAGTTTGCTTCCGTTGAGGACATCCCACTGGGGGACCTTTGGTGGACTTACTACTTCTTGCGAACTAGAGTGCAAGTAATAAGTTCAAAAACAATCCCTATTAGAGGTAATATGGACGTGATAGATTTTTTGGACCCATTACTTTTTTGAGCATTTTGAGTGTAAGCAGTAGGTTTGGGACAAGATCTGCCAGAGGTGATATGAATGTGGTAGTTTTTGTGAAATTAGTACCGCTGGCGTACTTTGGTGAGTACGGATGATAATTGGAAATGACAACCAATATCAGAGGTAATGTGGATGTGATAGGTTTTGTAGACCCATTATTTTTTTTTGTATTTTGAGTGCAAGCAATAGGTTTGGGACAAGCCATGCCAGAGGTGCTATGGATGTGGCAGTTTTTATGGAGTTAGCACCGCTGGCATACCTTGATGAGTACAGATGATGTCACGCCCCAGACCCGCCCGGGCCGTCGCTCCGCCTTGCCTCCGCCCCCATATAGCCGGATTATCGATTTGGGCTCGGTGCGCCGGATGTAAATCACCGCGCCCGTCCCGCGGGTGCGAGGAAGGGACTTAGTGTGGCCCGCATGAGTGTATCGGGGATGTGATGCCGTGCGAGCCTGGGGTTGCGCCCTCACAAGGCCAATCGTTTAAGTTGATAGTTGGCTATCATCGCATCAATCGAGTAAGCAGCGGAAAGGGACATTGTTGTAATGCAATACATTTAGCCAACTGAGTATTCGGGACAATCGAGGGATTTGGGTTCTCTTATGCAAAGACATTCGTTCGTTCCATACATTATGCCCTCTTATACGTTAGCATCTCGGGGCAACAATCGAAACCAGGATTCCGGGTCTTAGGGACTGTGGCACGCCTATCGCTCCCTCGGGCGATCCAGTACCTGCAAGCAAGTAAACTGTTAGTGGGTCAGCACTTTTATAAGTACTGGTGAGATAAAATAACTGAACATAAACAAGCATTCACTCAAACCAACACTAAGTAATCATGTTATAAAATATTACATTACTAGTGATCTTTCTAGTTTTACCTAGGTTCATTTCATGCAGTGCTAGCAGAGTCATATTATATTGTTTGGAAACATCTTTTAAAACAGAGTTTCATATGCGATATATAAGCAAGCAAGCCGTTCGTTCATGTTTCAGGGTGTGTGCAGCGTGTCTCGTGAGACTCCAGGGTCAAATGTATAGCTAGACACACATGCACGATCTTAGGGGCAGTCCTCTATCCAAGCCAACACAATGACTTAGCTATATGCAAGGCGGTCCCCGAGTATCTCAGGATCGGCAGCTGGTTGTACAGCATACCAATGACTCATTCATCTGATGCTAATGGCAGCTGTGACTCATGGTTGCTTTTTACTATCATGGTAGCAGCCGTGACACATGCAGTTCAGCTCTCTACCAAAAGTCATTGTCCGACCGCATGCGAATGCATGAAACACTATCAAATAAACTCTAGTATGCAGACGAGACGAAACATCAAAACAGTTATCGTTGTTGTGGGGCAATTCGACTTATCACTTGAACACATTCAGGCACAATATGGTTCTCTCGAAGCATAGACGATAGTGAACATGTTCATGCACTCTAGGCAAGCATTTCAGGATTCTCGTTTAGCAGACTTATCGTTTCAAAGACAAGCTAGGTGAGTTCGTTCATTAACATGCAAGGCAGGTTCTATCATTCTCTTATGAAAATATTGCAAGCAAAAACTCAGGTTATTATTAAGGCATGCAAGAATCAGAGAACTAAGTTCTGCCCACTCACCTGATACATAATGCCAACGCGGAGCGGGATATTACATACTTACCAACCAACAAAAAGTTTCGTCCTCGAAACTTCAAGGATAAACTTCTCGATATTCTGAGCAGCGATAGTGCCATCCCTCGTCGTACTCAATCGAAACAGTCAAGCAATTCAAGTTCAGAAAACATTTGCACTTTGAGAATATCTATGGACTTATTGTATGGAACGCTCTATTGCAATACCATATTGATATAACTCAGAGTCATAGCAACAGATTTTGGGCCAAGAGATCAATTTTGCTCTGATACCATTCTGTTACGCCCCGGACCCGCCCAGGCCGTCGCTTCGCCTTGCCTCGGCCTCCGTATAGCCGGATTATCGAATCGGGCATGAATCACCGTGCCTCGGCGCGCTGGACGCGAATCATCGCGCCCGTCCCGCGGGTGCGAGGAAGGGACTTAGTGTGGCCCGCACGAGTGTATCGGGGACGTGATGCCATGCGAGCCTGGGGTTGCGCCCGCACAAGGCCAATCGTTTAAGTTGATAGTTGTCTATCATCGCATCAATCGAGTAAGCAGCGAAAAGGGACATTGTTGCAATGCAATGCATTTAGCCAACTGAGTATTCGGGACAATCGAGGGACTTTGGTTCTCTTATGCAAAGGCATTCGTTCGTTCCATACATTATGCCCCCTTATACGATAGCATCTCGGGGCAACAATCGAAACCAGGATTTTGGGTCTTAGGGACTGTGGCACGCCTATCGCTCCCTTGGATGATCCAGTACCTACAAGCAAGTAAACTGTTGGTGGGTTAGCACTTTTATAAGTACTGGTAAGATAAAATAATTGAACAGAAACAAGCATTCACTCAAGCCAACACTAAGTAATCATGTTATAAAATATTATATTACTAGTAATCTTTCTAGTTTTACCTAGGTTCGTTTCATGCAGTGCTACCAGAGTCATATTACATTGTTTGGAAACATCCTTTAAAACAAAGTTTCATATGCGATATATAAGCAAGCAAGCCGTTCGTTCATATTTCAGGGTGTGCGCAGCGTGTCTCGTGAGACTCCAGGGTCAAATGCATAGCTAGACACACATGCACAATCTTAAGGGCAGTCCTCTATCCAAGCCAACGCAATGACTTAGCTATATGCAGGGCGGTCCCCGAGTATCTCAGGATCGGCAGCTGGTTGTACAGTATACCAATGACTCATTCATCTGATGCTAATGGCAGCTGTGACTCATGGTTGCTTTTTACTATCATGGTAGCAGCCGTGACACATGCAGTTCAGCTCTCCACCAAAAGCCATTGTCCGACCGCATGCGAATGCATGGAACACAATCAAATAAACTCTAGTATGCAGACGAAATGAACCATCAGAACAGTTATCGTTGTTGCGGGGCAATCCGACTTATCACTTGAACACATTCAGGCACAATATGGTTCTCTCAAAGCATAGACGATAGTGAACATATTCATGCACTCTAGGCAAGAGTTTTAGGATTCTCGTTTAGCAGACTTATCGTTTCAAAGACAAGCTAGGTGAGTTCGTTTATTAACATGCAAGGCAGGTTCTATCATTCTCTTATGAAAATATTGCAAGCAAAAACTCAGGTTATTATTAAGGCGTGCAAGAATCAGAGAACGAAGTTCTGCCCACTCACCTGATACATAATACCGACGTGGAGCGGGGCATTACAGATGATAAGTAAAAATGACAACCGATATCAGAGAGAATATGAACGTGATGATCGATAGCCAATGTAACGCCCCACACCGCACGGTGCATTACGCTGAGTCAGACTGAATGAGGCAATAGCTGGTTATATTTTGGTTTGTTGGATTTGGGAACAAGTATTAAAATGAGTTGGTTTCATGTGCAGATCACTAGCGGAGTTCGATGGAAACCAGGTGTTCATTCAGAGCAGTACTGAGATAGCTGGATTGGAGCGATAATGCCGTCTTCCTTAGTCCGATCGGTCGGATGATTTGGAGAAGCACGGCCTGCTCGTACGGTCATACCAATTGAGTAGATCGTGTTTTGCATCGGACCACGGGTTCAAGGGATCAGCCGTATCGACAGGACATGATGCTTAACGGAATCAAACTTGGTGAGTGGGCTCTGTCCCTTCTCCTCTACTCCTTCATGCCCAAAAAATATGGAACACACGTAAAGTCTTGAACACTTGGACTGGGACTTAAAAATAACTACACTGAGGAGTGCATAGAGTGTACGTCGTTTGCTTGGATAGATTTGTGGCTTGAATTGGTTTTCGCGTTGGATAGTTGGAGCTAGAGTTTGATTATATATTTGGGGCAGTTGGAGAGATAATCAGAATTATGCTTGAACGGTTGGAATATCTTGGTTGGAATGTCACAACCCGCACCCGAAAAATCGAGCATGAGTTATGGGTACGTCCAGCCTACGCCGCAGAACCGGCGGTAGAACGCTGTAAAGGTTCGTTCTAGGTCACAATCTATATAACTCACAAAACCTGTCAATATAACCTCTCTAAAAGGAGGAAAACCACGCAATATATATATATATATATATATATATATATATATGACTCAATCGCAATAACTAGGGGAAGAGTAAAAGCACAATAATATATCCACAACGAAACATAGAAACAAG